>PPJZ02000112.1:0-22344 GCA_003705955.2 Zygosaccharomyces kombuchaensis
TGCAATTCTCAACTGTTTGCCAACATTGAAAGAATTGAGCGTTTTGGTGAAGCCTGCCTTATTAGAAGCTTTCGCATACTCACCAAGAGCTGTTTGCTTCATGTCTGTTGTCAAACTATCGAGCAAGACCAATTTTCCAGCATTCGATCTCCCAAGAACGCAACTTCTGCCAGTCCATCGAAGAATTAGTAAGGTACACAAGTTCTGCCTCGGAATCGTTTAGGGTTCGTTCTCAACCAATTGAGCATTTCCAGTAGCGATATGGTGGATAAAATCGTGGAGATAGTGTATCTGAGATAGATCCACCAGACACTGCGAGGCAGGCAACAATAACAATACAACTGCTTTCGAAAAATCCAAAAGACACGGTAAATTTACAAATTTACCATTTCAACAACAAGAAGTTATTCCCCTGTCTAATAATGACACGTATAAGCTAGTCTGTTCCGTCTTAGTCCTATTCTTTATCACCACAATATTTTCAAACATTTTTCACATATTATTCTCGATAACCACCTACCAACCCACGTACGCAATAATACTTACCAGAATTATTTCTCCTAAAAATTACTTTCTTGCATGCACGCTTACCTGACACTCATTCAAATATCGTCACCCTTCTCCTCACAAGCAACACTATTGCAAACATTCCCTCAATGCTCTCAACACAAGAGCACGATCCAACTCCTTTATTGGAATAAGCTTTCTTAGTCAGCGTTAGTGAACGATTAGAAAAGGAAACGTCGTAATTACGAAAAGAAGGGTTCTAATAGTGCTCTAAGATCCTCACAATGCGATATTTCATATACGACTTCAACTATGATGTTAACGCGGTATTGAATAAGAAAGAAATTGGCCAATATGTTAGTAACGACTTTAGAGAATCAGGATTAACAGGGACTGTTCCATAGTCAAGCTATTGCCATATTAGGGTCCCCTGGTTTAAGATTTTTCATAAAATCGTGACTATACTTATTCACATTACCGACATCACTTGATGTAATCATAAGATGTATTTTCCTCGAGCAAATTCATGTTCAAAAACACAAACACTGTCTAAATTATCAAAAATTTAATCCTTGCTTTGTCAATTTCCATCAAACATGGCAGAAACTTTCTCGTTAACCACACGTTGCACCTGCTTAAGGTCTTTGAGATCGAGCTCCACCATACAAGGAAACCTTTTAAGGGCGAAAATTCTAGGAATTTTCGGATAAGTAGCCAGCAAATATCGGAGCGCTACAATTTTTCAATCACAACTGAAGATGCGCCACCTCCGCCGTTACAGATGGAAGCGACACCCAGCTTGCCTTGTTCTTGCTGTAGCACAGAGAGTAGAGTTACGACGACACGAGCACCAGAACAGCCTAATGGGTGCCCCAAAGCAACAGCACCACCGTAGACGTTTACCTTGCTTGGGTCCAATTTGAGAATCTTGGTGTTGGCAACTCCTACCACGGAGAAGGCTTCATTAAACTCGAAGAAATCAACACTTTGGATGTCAGAGACACCTGCGTGCTTCAATGCCTTGGGAACAGCCAAAGTTGGAGCCCATGTGAAATCAGCGGGATCGTGAGTAGCTTCACCCCAACCCTTGACGATTGCTAGTGGTTTTAGACCCAACTCCTTCAATTTTTTTTCAGACACAAGCACAACAGCTGCGGCACCGTCATTAATAGGAGAAGCATTGGGGGCTGTCACGGTACCGTTTTCTTTCTGGAAAACGGCTCTAGCAGATTTCAATTTCTCCACATTCAGCTTGCTCGGCTCTTCATCTTCGGCGACTTGAAAGTCCGGTCTGCCTCTGCTGCCGCTGATGGTTACTGGAGTGATTTCTTCATTGAACTTGCCCTCTTTCTGGGCTTTCTGAGCCTTCTGATAAGATCCAATGGCAAAGAGGTCCTGGTCCTCACGGGAACATTTCCGATCGCGGGCGCATTTCTCAGCATGTACACCCATGAGAACACCCTCATATGCGTCTTGCAACCCGTCTCTTTGCACACCGTCCACCAACTTGGTGTCACCGAATCGAGCACCTGAACGAGCGGCAGGCATGTAATAAGGTGTATTGGTCATGGATTCGCACCCCCCGGCAATCACCACATCAGAATTACCACACTTGATGCTCTGGGCACCCAAACTAATACTCTTCATGGAAGATGAGAACACTTTGTTCACAATGGTATCCACTATGTGGTTGTGCAAACCAGCTCTTA
Source organism: Zygosaccharomyces kombuchaensis (assembly GCA_003705955.2). Lineage (NCBI taxonomy): Eukaryota > Fungi > Ascomycota > Saccharomycetes > Saccharomycetales > Saccharomycetaceae > Zygosaccharomyces > Zygosaccharomyces kombuchaensis. The sequence continues at coordinate 2,217 of PPJZ02000112.1, forward strand.
GAGCAACTTGTCTGGCCGGTGCCTGTCCCAAGTTTGCAGACAACACAGTGCCAAATATAATCTCATCGTAATCCGACTCAGGCTTCAATTGAGGTACCTTGGAAATGGCACCTTTCACAGCGGCGGTACCTAACTCCACGGCAGATTTCGATGCCAGAGCTCCCTGGAAGGATCCAATGGGAGTCCTGGATGCGGCGACAATGTAAACAGTACCATTCATGGATATGGGAAGCTCAATGCAGCTTTGCAATCACTCGCTGAAATTGAAAGCTCTGGTATTGAGGCCTAATGTCACCACTAACTTTATATACTGTCTAGTGTTTCATATAGTACGACACGTCATGTGTGTTAGAAGTTGACTAGAGTCAGGTGACATTCTTACTAATTCTATACCTTCGTATCTATAAGATGTAGCTAGATATTTTCCTTCTTGGGTACATGTCGATGAATGCCGTCCCTCGTTTATATATAGATTCCAGAGGTTGTCGGGCCGCTTTTGCTGTACGGATTAAGTATGAATATTTTGACTAATTTGAAATATAACTTAATGGATTGTAAAATTGAAATACTACACTTCACACAACAAATTCCACTCAATGGGATTCCTCTAGTCCTAACATATGCTTTACAGAAATCAGTCTACATAAACCTTTCTCTATTCCCGCTTGGTCCTTGTAACCATCGCAATAGAATAACCTATGTTTGCAACTAATTCAACCTAACTTCCGCCCCATTCAATTCAATGTACGCTCCTTACACAAAAAAGTGAAGAAATGAAACAGACTATCGATTCGATGTACACTTTGTACACCAAAATTAAACAATATCAATTCTACTTATTTGTCTCGCAAGTCGACTATGCTAGCGGAAATCATACAAATGCTCTTGTTCGCCTCGCAATCTAACTCCTTCTTCAAGATCTGAGCGCCAGTTCCGTAAACGTCCTGCTCCAAACTGATAAATGAGAAGCCCAAAAACTCCTTGGAGCGACTGTTGTCGAACGAACAACCAGGAGCTGGGTAAGACTGTGCACGGTGAGGACCCAGGGTGATCTTGTCATTCAACCGGGGGAAACTGGCGTCCAAGTGTCCACGACACCCTGGGAGCTGAAAGGACCATTACTGCGAAATAATCTGTGGCAGAGGTTTCTTGCCCTGGAGTGCGATCAGATGTGCCTTGGCAACGTCACGCACACCAATGTACGCGGAGTGGAGGTCTGGCTCCAGCTTGGTGCTTTCCGGCGGGCGTTGATCACCTCGTTCGAAGTATTGAGGTATCCCTTGACGTCCCCTTTGAACAACTGCGGGCCAAACACAAGAGTTGGGTTGTTCGTGGGCAATTTGAACGTGACCAGGTCCCTGTTCTCCTTCAAGAACTTCTAGGCAAGCTTCTCGGCGAATGTCTTAGAGACAAGGTAAGTACTCCTACTGTCGGTTTGACATCCTTCCCAAGTGGTAGGATTCCACTCCTTCTCTGTGAACAAAGAGGTAGGGTCAGCCAACTTGGACGTTTCCAGGATGGCGGTGACTGAAGAGGTGATAACGACTCGCTTAATTGGCTAGGTGGCGTGCTCCTTTATCAAGTTCAAGATGCCCATCGTACCGTGGAGCGCAGGCACCAAGAGGTCCTTTTCGTAGTTTGTGGTGTCGAAGGTGAAGGGGGACGCCGTGTCCAGCACTACCTTGATCTCCACGGCACGCTTCTTGAAAACGTGTTCGAAGGCATCCACCACCGAGACATCGGACAGAATCTCAAAAGTGAGCTTAGGTGTACTGCAGAACTGTTTGTGCAGCTGGATGGCTTTTGCTTGCCATCTCACGGTACCAATCACCTCGTAGTTTTCCTTGAGCAGGCAGTCAATCAAGTGTTGAGCGATGAATCCAGTAGCACCACTAACTAGAGCGGCTCTGTTTATATGCGTGCTGTGGAACGCTGAAGAGTTCTAGTTGTGTCGCCATCAGAATTAGTTCAAGCTAAAGTACGAACTTCCGTGAAGGCCTTATATACCAAAACTAGGATTACCACACCAGCGTGCTGCCAACGGGCGAGAAGCAGCAATGCCTACCAATTCACTAAGAACCAGGCGGTACGCGGAAAGTCCAACGATCAGGACACAGTTCTTGGCAATGAATATTCCTTGAGTGTTGTCAAGGTAACCGCTGATTAAGGGCGAAACCGACGAGCTGTGAGCAAAGTTAGTGGTGAGTAAAGCTATTGGTTCTTATGGGGTACGCCTGCTCATCTGCTACACAATCATGGGCAGGACCTGTGTCTAATATTTAGTCGTGGCATTAGGTGAGACGGGCGACTGACTACTTGGAAATCTTAAGCTTAAACCCTTGAATCTATTTCTCGGTAATTTAGTAACTCACACCAATAGCTGCTTGATTCCTTTCTTCTTTGCATATCTCGTTTTCTAGTTTGGTCAAGTCATTGTTTTATGCTTTTCCACTACTGGTCTTGGATGCCATGGGGCCAAAACAAAAACAAACAAGTTTTGTCCGTCCTACACTTCCAGCAGTAATAATCCATATATAGGCTACCTCGAAGAGTCAACTACAAGGTAAACTGGCTTCCCAACTTCATTCGAACTTCTACATTATATTTCTATAAAATATTTGCAACCGTCCAATTTTAAAGAACTTTCCGACACTTCAACTTTTCTCTTTCGAGGCGCTCACCAGATTGCCAAGACTCTTTGGGTCTCTGGGTCTGCCCTGTAATCTAAAAGCCCTCCGAAAAATTTTGTCCATCTACCGTCTCTTCGGACAGTACCCAACCAATTGACGTTTCCATGCTTTTCCGCCAGTGTAGCATTCGCAAGTTTAAGAGTGTGATATCATTCCTGAAACTAGAATTTCTGACTACTTTGTTGACCCACGCTTCAACATCTCGGTTGGTCACCGCTGCTCTTTTTCATGTTTTAGCCGAGCCGAGCCGAGCCTTAGGATATTCGCAAGAAACCCCAGAGCATGCAGCTCTTTGTGACGCATTTGTATTTACAAATCAACTTCGCCTTGCAATCAGAGATAGAAATTCCTTCATTTTGTCAAAATCTTCTGGATTCAACTTGCTGAAATATATTTACATTGCCACATTAGGTGACCAGTCCAATAAGAAATAACTCCCTTTGAACTCTCAAGCGCCCACCAAACGCGCATTTAGACATGCAACGTGGCAACCTGTCGTTTGCTTAGATACTTTATTCACGAAAATAAATCCAGGATAACAAGTGGTCTTACTAAGGCTGCTTATTAATTCGCATTGCCAAGACCAACCGCGTTGCGATGCTAGTCACAGAAATACACCGCATAGAGTTCTGTCAGACATTCACGTTGCTATGGAAACTACCTGTTTAAGGACGGATGGCAGAATTTAATTTTGACTCTATTTCCCATGTTGCGTAATGCTCATCTTCGGGCGCCCTACTTCTGTCCCCGCATACATACAAATGGTATCATGAACCTTTGAACTTGCAGTATTTGTAATACTAGCGCCGATTAATTAGTATACATAGCTTGGGGGAGGGAGAATTTGTCAACCAGTTTTCCTTGGGGGTTAAGCTGAGCCTTTGCATCGAGTAGTGTGTTGTGAGCGATGCAAAAAGCCGAAGAGGAACGGTGCTTTAACGATAGCTCCATCCAAGGCCCAGCTGTAGCGATTGAAAATGCTGTAAAACAACAAGCACTCTCTATTGATGGTCGCCCGTGTGGTGGCAGCAACAATGAAGAGTCATCAAATTATCGTCCGAATTCGGACGATAGCTACGAAGGTGGTGGTAGTTTGTTGGCGTCTTCCCTAACTTCGGAGTTGGAAGGCGTTCTGCTGGATCAAAATGGAGCTCACGTAGGACCACCTCTTCAAAAACGGAAGACCGGATTCATGTCTCCTAGGCTAAAGAGACAGCGTAAAAATGTGTTGTATCATTTTCTGCTGACCAATGTTACGCTAGCTTTATTCATTCTCTCTGTACTCTCCATCTATTGGGGTACAACATACGGGGAATCGCACTATATTTACAAGGTGAACATTTTGGTAGTAGCTCAAGATGAATCTACAGAGGTGCAACCCACACTTGCACAGAATTTGCGCACGATAATAGATACTTTACCATGCACTTGGCACGTATACAATGCTTCCGAGTACCAAAGCAAAAGGAATATCGGTGCCGCTGATATCGACAAAGAAGTCATTCACCAGATATACCACGAAGATTATTGGATTGCTCTAAATGTGAAACCCAATGCAACAAATAGTTTATATGGATCTCTTACCAGTCAAACGGCCGAACCTTTCAACTTTTCAACATATTTTCAAGCCATATATGAAAGTTCAAGGGAACCACTTAATATGAAATCAACCATTCTACCAAACATGCAGAAATTAGAAACATTGTACAGAAGCTATATCGTCACAGAGTATCTGCCCCGTATGTTATCCAATTTAAATGGAAGTGTGGTGCAAAACAATTTGGTCGGTGCTTCTAACTTGAATTTCGACTATTTGGATCATAGACCTTTCTATAATCCCACACATTTAGGTCCCCTACAAGTCGGTTTGATCTACTGTTTGGCTTTGACACTCGCTCAATTGGCCATTTATGGTCCGTTGCACAGGGACATGGCCCAGATATTGAAACCAAAACCCATGGTATTATACAGAATTTGTGTTTCCTTCGGCACTTATTTCTTCATGTCTTTGTTCTTTTGCACTTTATCTGCCATGTTCCAGGTGGATTTCACACTAGCCTTTGGCAAAGGCGGTTTCGTCATCTATTGGATGACTACTTGGTTGCTAATGGCCGCTCTTGGTGGTGCGAATGAGAATGTTGCGAGCGTTATCTCCACTTTTGGTCCCCAGTATGTGAGTCTATGGTTGATGAGTTGGATCATTATGAACATTGCCCCTTCATACTATCCAATGGCCGTTCACAGTAACTTCTACCGATATGGTTACATGATGCCCGTTCAGAATGCCCTCAGCGTCTTCAAAGTAATATTTTTGAACACTTCTAAGCACACGATGGGTAGGAACTACGGTATCCTTTGTGCCTGGATTGTGGTAAATACTTTACTTTTCCCAATTATTATGATTTTGGTGGGCAGAATAATGGAAAGGAAGGCTAAAGCCGCTGCTGATGCACAAGCACAAGAAAAATAAAAATAATGAGTATCTTTGTAGCGGGACCCTCTCAAAGTTGTAAATCATCTCGAAATGCTGAATTACTCAAGTGTCACAAAAAGTCCGAGTATCGCGTAGGGGGGACTGCATAGTGAAAGAATTCATTGAAATAAGCTAATCTTAGCAAACAATTTTTATCAAAACTAAGTAGTCATTTCGAAAGATGATGGACTTTACAGACGCCCGCTGATCACTTTATTCGGAACCCTGTTTTTAGTCAGCCGTAGTTATTAATCAGCTGACAACACCCGAGTAATATTCGTCACTAGAGCCTTTGTCCCGGTGGGTCGCAGTGCTTGGCGCTAGCGCAGTAGGCGGCAACATAAAAAGCCAATATGATATTTCATGTTTCTTCCTGAATTTTACCAGCGAGACACACATACTTACACAATACCTATTTAAAAGAGAATAATGGCCGTTCTAGTCACTGGTGCAACTGGGTTCATAGCTCAACACGTGATTTCCTAACTGCTCAAGGAGAATTACGAGGTGATTGGCACCGTGAGATCGCAAGAGAAAGCGACCAAGCTGCACAAACATTTCTCCAACACTCCCAAGTTCTCGTTCGAGATCGTGCCCGACATATCGGTGGTGGACGCTTTCGAACACGTCTTCAAGAAGCGTGCCGAGGAGATCCAGGTAGTGCTGCACATGGCGTCCCCCTTCACCCTCGACGCCACAAACTACAAAAAGGACCTCTTGGTGCCGGCGCTCCACGGTACGCAGAGCGTCTTGAATTCGATCAAGAAGTATGGTGCTCAGACAGTCAAGAATGTGGTGATCACTTCCTCCTTTGCCGCCAACATTGATGTCGCCAAGTTTAGAGACTCTTCGCTGTATTCACCGAGGAGGATTGGAACCCTGCTACTTGGGAAGGATGCCAAACCGACAGTATGAGCGCGTACTTTGCCTCCAAGAAATTCGCCGAGAAGCTTGCCTAGAGGTTCTTGAAGGAGAACAGGGACCTGGTCGCGTTCAAATTGACCACGATCAACCCAACTCTTGTGTTTGGCCCGCAGTTGTTCAAAGAGGACGTCAAGGAACACCTCAATACTTCGAACGAGGTGATCAACGCCCTCTTGCACTCGCAGCCGGGCAGCACCAGGCTGGAACCAGACTACCACACCACCTTCATCGACGTGCGCGACGTCGCCAAGGCCCATCTGATTGCCTTCCAGAGACAAGAAACATCTGGCCACAGATTAGGTCTCAGCAACGGCCTCTTCAGCTCTCAGAACGTCGTGGACATCTTGAACACTAGGTTCCCGCAGTTGAACGGTAAGATTGCAGTAGCTCCTCACCCTGGGCAGCCTGATCCAACTTCCAGCTGCTTCTTCGACAGCATTCGTTCCAAGGAGCTCTTGGGCTTTCCATTTATCGGTTTATAGCAGGCCGTTTACGACACTGCTGCCCTGATTTTGAGTAAGGAGGGTAGATTGTGACGGAAACAAAGGTATTTATATTATTTACGCTAGCACAGTCGTCTTGCGAGATAAATAAATTACATGGTAGTCCATCTTTAATATGATTATTCATTATGAGAGTTCCAACTACTTTTTTGGTGTTGTACTCACCCCTTTGATCGACTGCGATTTACTTCAAGTCGACCAGTTTGAATTCCGTATCATAAATCTCCAGCAAAACGAGAATATTTTTCACCCCGCTGGGCACTTGTATGACCTATTAAGTAGATATTTTTGGGGGCTTTTCAAGATTGAAGTCAATACCAAGGCGGAAGAATTCTAAAAATATCTGAGAGAAATAATATAAAGTCGTAATTTATCTTATTTATTATATTTAATAAAAATGCCACATTTAGTACCATTTTACTTTATAAATCAATTAACTTATGGATTTTTATTATTAATTACATTATTATTATTATTATCACAATCTGTATTATGCCTTAAGTGCTGCGAAAAAAAAAAAATTGCACATTCTGCCGAACATTACATTCCAGAAAAGTTTCCAACAGCAATACAAGCTCTCGGATCAAGGTCAAAATATTCTCACTGCACATGTGTGACTTCCGATGATTCTTATAGAACTCTCAAGTATTTCAACAAGATGAATACAAAATGCTACACACTCATTTGCTCGTGGATATAGATACCTCTGGCTAGATTCCTTTGAGAATCAGTTCTTCACTTTCTTTTCATTAATGACGCTCACTCAAGCATTATCATCATATTCGACCCTATTCAACATTCTATCCTATATATCGCCCTTTGACATGTCCGTTGAGTCTTATTCAAATATTTTTTTTGGTCTTTATAAAACGAACAATCGAAAAACCCATTACCGGATCTAAACTATAATTATTGCAGACATTCCCTCAATGCTCATCCGCTATTGGAAAAAGTACGTCCATATGAACAAGTGCGGAGCGGCAAAACTCACATCCCATACAATTTTAAGGCCGCCAAATTCACGTTTTCGCTGGCAGGATCGCCAAGTCACGTTGGTACACAAAAAGTGCGAGCCCTGGTAAGGATGCTTCCGGTTATGAATTATGCGAATGGTGGGACAGAAATTTTAATTAACGGATTAGATTGCTCAAGTTACCCAATCAAACATCGGTTTCGAGAATATTGTGGCTCCTGTTAAAGGCTTCACCTGATGGCTTATGCTTTTGGCGAAGTCACATATAACTTCGAACGACCCCAAGATGTTCTTATACGATAAACGAAGAGTGAGATGCAAAGACAAAGCATAAGTGTGTGTTCGCAAGAATAAGACCTATTACAGCGCCATATGAATCCACTGTTGCATCCGCCACACGTTTTAATGCTAGGGCTGGCAAGGTATATTTATGGAGCAAAATTCATGTATTCGAGCACAAATAATTTTCTTTGGAGATGCGTAGCAAGAACTTTATAGTTTAGCACCAGACAGTCAATTAATAAATTAACAATTCCTGGAAACTATGACAGATGTTGAATTTGGTCAACCAATTCCAAGTAACCTGGAATATGCAGTTTCCTTTAGCATCCCGACATGGGATTTAGCGCTAGGCTACGCCAAAAAAGACCCATTGCTAGTAAGCAAAATGGCTACAGGATATCCAAGATTCTTTCCTCAGCCTTCTGTCCAGAGACTTTCTGATTACTTTGTTAATAAATTTGGACGAGCCTCAGAGGGCTGTCGCCCTTTTCCCTCCTACAATTCGGCGCTGGAGTGCCTAGAGTTTGTGAAATCAGTTACTGGGCGAGAAAGCTCAGCTCATCTTGGGGTCGAAAAATTCATTTTTGAAAAGGACTCAAAAGGAGAGCCTGAAGAACAGCGCAAGTTAGTCATAACAATCACAGCTGTCTTGGCATCATTTGATGAATTCGAAGTCATCAAAACGTATTGGAAATTAAGAGGTGAAATCGTGTCCAGCAGATTAGCAGCTTCCCTCAACCAGTATCTGGAGATCAATAGCGTCAGTTCAAAGCTGGCAAAAGATCAGTTTGCAGCGAGGCTCCTCGCTACCAAGAAGAGGGGAGACGTCGCAAAGAATTTGATAAGAAGAAGAATAGTTGATAACCATTGCAAGCCCTTTGGATTGAGAAGAAAAAATTACAATTTGGAAGAGATCACACTGAACCCGGAAAAAGATGTTTATCTTGTACCAAGTGGAATGTCAACAATTTTTACGGCTCGTAAAATACTTGAATTTTGGGAGGAAATGCGCACTTCCGAATACGATTTAAACAAAGACAACTCTAAAGAGATAAAACAAATTCCAGCGTGTAACACCGTTGCTGTCTTTGGCTTCCTCTTCAAAAATACGCAAGTCATCATGAAGGAATTTGGAGAATGTCAATTCTTCGGATTCGGAGATTCCAGAGATGTTATTGAGTTGAAAAAAAATTTAGACACCAGCGGGCAACGCATTCTTGCCGTTTTTGTTGAGACACCTTCGAACCCTTTACTGAACATGCCGGATTTGAACGCCTTGAGGAGATTGGCCGACGAATATAGATTCTTCATTGTAGTCGATGACACTATCGGGGGGCTTAATGTTGACATCTTAGCTTATGCAGACATAGTCTGCACTTCACTCACCAAACTGTTCAATGGGGCTAGTAATGTTATGGGGGGATCACTTGTTTTGAACCCGAGATCTCCTTTGTACTCAAGTGCCAGCGAATACTTAAAAGGTGGTGAGTTTGAAGACCTGCTATGGTGCGAAGACGCGATAACCCTTGAGTTCAATTCCAGAGATTTCGAAGATAGGACATTACGGGCAAACTTAAACACAGAAGAACTGTTAAACAAATTGCTCTTGCCACAAGCGGGTAAAGTGCTCAAGAAAATATTTTATCCCACGATGAGTTCCAAGGAAACTTTCAGGAACTATGAAGCTGTTCGGAATACTAATGGCGGCTATGGCTGCCTATTTTCTCTAGCTTTTTATAATGAGGCAGACGCCGAGGTCTTTTATGATTCTTTGAAAGTGTTTAAGGGACCCTCTAATGGAACTAATTTTACATTAGTATGTCCATATGTTCAAATTGTGCACCATTCAGAGTTAGAGGAAGTGTCCAAGTTTGGGGCCGACCCGAACCTCATCAGGGTAAGTGTTGGCTTGGAGGAATTTAGCTGGTTGCAGGACGTGTTTTCAGCTGCAATAGAGGCGGTAAGATGCAGAAACACTTAAACTATATGAGATTTGAGGTGAAATACATTTATCAATTTTTTCCGTCTATAAAATTTATAGATAATTAGCTTATGAGATTTCCTTCGAAATGTATCTTTGAAGACTAACGTAATTTTTAGACCCATTCTTGGGCTGAAAACTTGACAATAATCAGATGGTGCTTGTAATTTTAATATTTGGTAGGAATCTTATGGCTAAGCTTGATAATTAGCAAAGGAACATACAAGCTAATGAAAGCTTTATGCTGAAGAGAGGCCAAAGATGTCGGAAGTTACCTTGTCCAAATCTGCAACCAAGGCCATGTCCGATTCCATTGGAGTTTTCATACTGCTTCAATGTACAAATTGATAATTCAATGGTTTCTTTCAGGATTCTCAATTACAGTCGTCCATGGCAAGTCGCGGGTACCCAGATCCCCCATCCACACTGGTATCTAACTCCCGTATATTTATGTGCGAAATAATAAGAGATATTGGATTAGAAATTCACAAAGCCTGTATTAGGTCTCAGATTAAAGGAATCCTTTGGCGAGCTAAGCCCACCGAAGATGTTTCTATGTAACTAAAATAACAAATTTTATCATAGAGGATAAATAAAACGGTCGTTCTCGATATCTGTCAAGTCTAGTAAAGCCAAATTGCCTTTTACCGTTGTCTGGGCCTCCTGGTCATCATCTTTTATCACACCAGAAACTGACTCATCTGCACCCCAGCTGGATCTTCTCTGTTCATTTCTACGGCTAAGGACGACTCTTATGATAATGGCACATATAGGAGCCAGAAAAAAAGCAAATACGATCTGAACAATCCAAGCTGGAAAATATCTTGGTTCATCTTTCGATTGCCAAAGCTGCGGGGCAATTATATTTGCGATACCGTACCAAAACATGACCATGGCATTCCTTGTAACTTTCTTTGTGTATCCAGAAACAGTGGTTGAATTCCAACTAAACATGAGAATCCAAGCGACACCTTTAGGGGCACAAAGACATATCATTGCCAAGAGAGCCAACTTTCTTTCCCAGGCTAGAGACACCATAGCAATACCGCCCACTAAAGGAAAGGTTGTCCATAGAACAACAGAATAAGCGGTGAAATCTTTCTTTTTTCTGATTATAATGGCCGCTACTATGGCACAGCCAACCGAAAATCCACCGTAAGCAACTGAAACCAAAGTGGACCCCAGGGTAGAGACACCGAGCTGTTTGTAGAGCAGCTTCTCTTGATAAACCAAATTGTTGGAAAGCTGGTTGCAGAAAAAGAAGGCGCAAAATAGCCAAGATACCGGATCCCTCAGTGCTTCCAGAATTTGGTATTTCTTGATGACTTTTTGCTCAATTGATGAACCCGTAGTTTTTTGAACCCTTCTTATTACCCAAACCTTTTCTTTCAGATTTAAAAAACGCGCGTCAGTAGGATTATTTGGATACACTAGAACAGTTACTATGGTGGTAATAATACTGAGGGATGCAATAACTATCATGAAAAGTTTCCATATGGCTATTGACGGGCTCGCATGCAGCAACCCAAATGCTATAAATCCCACGACGATGTCGTTACCCAAGCAGGTTGTGTAAAATAGAGATGCAGTCCAGCTCTTTTCTTCGGCAGTTAAAAATTGGCCCATGGTAGTGTTGAGAGCTGGGACTGCAACTGCCTCCACAAATCCCAAAAAGAACCTAAGGGCGTAAACACCTTGATGGTTAGACGCCACTGTGTGAAGATAAATTATGAGGGCCCACAAAAAACTCAATACAGTCATAACGCGCCCAATAGGAAATTTTTGTAGAAATACCAAATTGACTTGACCTACGATGTACCCAACGTAGAACAATGTGGTCGAATTATTGTAGCTATCCTGAGTCAAACCGGTATCTTCCCACATTCCAAATATTGATGTATATGAGGCCGTCGCCTTGTCAGCGTACAGTACAAAGTCAATCACAGCACACAAAGGCACAATGATCCAGATTACTTTTCTAGACAGCTTCTTTTCTTCGGCTTCTGTGATCTCAGGAAATTCAGAATCATGTTGGCGTAAGAAATCTAATGTAACATCGGCATCGTGAGAGCTGATAATCCTTGGTTTTTTCTCTTTTAAATCAATATCATGGATACTTGAGCCACTTATCACAGTAGTCACCGCATGTCCCAAATGCTTGTTATCCATTTCAGAATTGGAAGAACCAATATCAGACTGTTCGCGAAGTGAAACATCACTTTCCAAGTTTTCCTTGGGCCCGATTCTTTCGGAGTCAGACATAATCTGTGGGAAGTTTCCGTATGGCACTGCTTTACTGTCATATCTTTCCGAAATTCAAGTGCAAAGGATATCTTCAGTTACATTTTATACCAATCGGATTGCACGTTGGACTCGCTGATTGAGAGTTGTGAATATTATATTGTAGGCGGTCGTACCTCAGTGTCTTTAAACTCTTTTAATTTTTCATCAAGTCATTGTCTTGAAACTGTGTAAATTGTGTCTTTCAACGGAAGTGTACGAACGCGAGGCCGAGCAAACCCTCAAGAAATTTTCTTCTATATCGTAAAAATATTTCGCGATAAGCACAGTCGCGATAAAAAAGGCGGTCTTCTTGAAAATATAAAAAGAATATTTTAAAGTTCAAATGACCTGCGGCGTTATGCTCATGAATTTTGCACACTGAGTGTCTCCACTTCCAAACGAAGCCAACCTTCAAAACCTCGTAACACTCTATCTAAAAAGCATGTTGAATCATTCTCTAGTTCCTGATGGGGTAGTGTGGTCAAAAATCTTCTAGCAATGATATTCCCTTGCATTTTTACGGTGAATAGAACATTAAAGGGTCCACTCGATAAGGAATTAAATGCTTCAAAAAGGAAATTCTTACTTGAGAATGTTATTGAAATTGATGAGACTTCTGGTAGGGGACCTGTGGCGTTTTCCACTTGCGTTCATTGCGTGATATCGCCGTGCGCGCCCAGAAAGTGCTTTTTAGGGTGTAGTAGTTTTTCAAACACGTGGGAAGCATATGTGAACTTCTGAAATCCCAAACTAAACAGTTCAACGAGTTAAGGGCCCGAAAACTATGGAACAACCTTTTAATTATTCTCATTTCTTAGTTTATTGGGCTTGACATTTATTACGTAAAAAGCGATGGTCAACAGTGTAAGAGTACAGTGAAGTAAGCCAATATAGCCATCTTTGCACGTATATAATGCGGAGCTCCAATGGCAACCAGGATAAGTGTTCCAAAAGTAGCCATTTTAAATGTGTTCGTATTCTCTTTCGGAGTCCAAATATCATTCCTGCCGAATTGTGTTTTCAGGTAGTCTGGGCCTTGGAATGACGTTGCAGTATCCGCCCATACTCGAGCAAGCATACCTCTTTTCTCCAGAATATCTGGTATTGATCCTTCTTCCAACACCCGTATCTCCGGGCAGCTTTTTGTTTTCCTCCTCCAAAGATATGCTGGTACGCCTATGCTTTTTCTTTGGAGATAATTCCATACCCGATCGTACTCCTCATACATTTTTGAACACGTCCAGATAAAGATAGCACCCGAATCTAATCCTCGTAAACACAAAATGGAGCTTCCAGTCATGTATTCTGCATATTTCCCTCTTCGCCGGTTGTAATCGTAAACCTGAATTTCGAGAGCTTCCTTCAACTCAGACTTCAAGGCACTCCGCTGTAGCAGAGTGTGGCCGGATCGGAAAGTTTCTTGATCAATCTGTAGTTCCGTTGTCAGTCAGCATAGGCAAGCAACTGGAGCTCGGGAGAATCCATAAGCGAACCCCTCACCAAAATACACCATCCATAGTTATACCTCTCTCTCGATAGCTATCAATATTCTAAGCTCGTACAAGGCTCTACATAATCTCCTCTGTACAGAGGTTATCGTGCACTGCAGCTGCCAACACGTAAAGTGGTACCGTACTGTTGTCTTATATATTCTCTTCTACATTTTCCACTTGCAACCAATGCAGAACCAGCCACATTTCTGATATCTGCTCAATCACATTTCTAGGCTTTTCCCTAGCACCCATTGTAGATCATCCCCATCAATGCACCAAGCACCAGCTTCCACCGCGGCAGTTTTCCTCCCACCCCGTGCCCCTCGACATCACCCTGTCCATTTCATATACCCCTTATCTAAAACTGATAAAACAGGATTTAATATTAGAATTACATTTAGAATTAAACAGCTGTTGATGATCTTCAAACCGCAAATTCACATACTCCCGTCCTTCCAGCACTTATCGTGCTACGCATCTGTCCAAAAATTCCCCGCTGTTTGAGTACTCTCCTACTCTCGCTGTCATCCGTCGACAGCCACTCAGTTACGCATAGTTCCAAAAGATACTATATCTCATCAATCCTTGAACCTCCAGCATATACCGTTCGAACCTTGAGTGCTCAGTATGGCAAACTTTGGCCGTATTTAAGAAAAGGAACGAGAACACTGCATTGTTAGAAATCTCTTGTGCCGTTCCACCTTCCAGCGGTTTGAAGCCTTCCATATCTAAAAAAACGGCATAAATATGCAAAAATGACACCAAATTATTACGAAACCAAGAAACACCAACTATATTCGTATAGAGTCAAGAATTTCAAGCCCACTAATTAACTTTAAGACTAAAACTTCACTTTGTTATAAGAAAATGCCTGAGGATCACTGTTTAATCTCTTTCTTGCATCAAAACTAACTCAAGAATTTGTCCTGAGACAGAGCTGACTTCTTATCTTTTCGAAACCATGGCTATGGTTCGTCCAACATTCACAAATAAGTTTCAAAAAAAATTTCCATGAACTGATCTTACAAATTCTGACGGGTATGCATATTTGGATCACATTCAGATGGTAATTTGCGGTTAACATAATAGTGTTTGCACCTCTTTTGCGCGACATTCACCGATGAGAATAAAGAGGGAAAGCTTGAGGTGTTTTTCAAAAGACAAACGATTACTTTGAATGTGCTGTTCATTGATAAGAAGGCTCTTGATCATTATTCTTTCATCATTAGAGTCTTTTAATCAAATATTTTTTCTTGTCATTGTGCAACATATTCCGGCCGCACACGTGGATTTCTGGAATAGAGAGATGCTGAGAGTTTACTACTTTCTGGTATCTTTCTCAAATCATCGCTATCTATGCATGTACCTAGATTACAATTAGCATGCTTTGTACGCAATTTTGCATTTTGTCTGGAACTTGCCTTTTGATCAACTGTATATCCTAAGCATTCCAACATTTCGGTAACATTGATGAAGAACTTATTTACTTCGGTGCAAAGTACTCTCATTAAGAAACAATGATAAACACCAATCTTCTGTTTTAGACTACTCAATTGACTTTTTTCGTTTCAGGTACTACATAAAGCATTTTGTCAGACTCGTGTAACAAGAGTCTGCGTTATTATCACCCAACCCCATGAATCGCGCGGTACAAATTATGTCGCAGTTAACGTACACTGACCTATATTTCCTAAAGAAATTATAATACTATTTTTTGATAAATGTAAAATACATTTCAAATACTTTAATCCTCCCACTGGAACGTTATTTTGAACATATCCAAAACCTCAACTGATATTTTTTGGTATGCATTTAATCCCTTTATGATATTGAAGATAGGTTGGACACTCCAAATTCTGCAACAAGGCCAGGATTAAGTAATCTTCTGAATCCCAAGGCATCTGTGTACCGTCTCTAGTACAACTCAATCGTGTATGGTTGCTACTGTCGATAACCTGGACCCGCGCTTTAAAGCTACTATCCTAGAGTGACTGAAAAAATTTAAAGCAGTATCAGTGCGAGATCAATTTGTGAATAAAAGCAAGTGCTGGTTGCACGGACCAAAAAAGGTTCAAAATAAATTAACAGTCTCATATTGATTTTTTTCAGAATTTTCGATGAATATTCCGAGAATTCTCACATATGTAGAACTTGTAGCCGTTCTTACCTGTCTGAAGAATATACTCATAGCTTTATGATTTTAAGAAATTCTTATCCTTGTCATTGCCCTTCAACAACAGCTGGTACATCCCGGAGCTAAAAGTTAACGAAAGACTCAAGTTCACGTAAAATTAAAACTACATCCAAAACAGCTGACATATTACAAAGTGTATCTAAAATATGGATTCTCAAAGTCAGTGAGATCTGCAAATTCAATATTCTCGATTAGTGGTTGCTTGTTCTCCATGGCAGCCTTATCCCTTCTTTTATTTTCTCTAACATTCAATGTGTACAGCACTAGAAGAATAAAGATACAAGCACCATAACAAACAACCATAGCAATTTTAGCACCTGTATATGGCGCTTCTTTGAAAGTTTGTGGACCAACAATGTTGCCTGCACAGTATCCCAGTAGGTTAATGGAAGACACGGTCCACTTCTTAGTGTAGCCCAGAGTGTTTGCAGAAACAGATGCCAAAGTACAGATAAAAGCAACTGGTGCAATATACATCAAACAAATGCCGGCTAACCTTGCTTGTTTGTTATTGTCAGCAAATGCTAGCATACAAGTGCCTACAAAGACAATGGCTGTTGTAAAAGTGGACCACAAAATTCTACTCTCTAGAACTTTGAACTTACGTGTATAACAGTAGTAGGAGAGCAAACCAAAAAATGGTAAACTTACCCATTCCACAGCTGCTGGACCCATGTCAACAAGTAAAGTCTGCTTGGTATCAAATGCAAAGTCCTCCTTGAATAAAATGGACATAAAGTTAGTCATACCACCATTTGGAATATCGGCTGCAAAAGAGTAAAGGAAATATAACCATGTTCTTGGATCAATCAGGGCTTCAATAATTTGCTTCTTCTTAATATGATGGTTACCAAAGCCTTGTTGGTTACCTCTAATTCTCTGCACCAACAGTAGCTTCTCACGATGACTCAAGAACCAAGCTTTCTCTGGAGAATCTGGGAGGTGTATGGCCATCAAAATTCCTACGAAAATCGTGATACAACCAGTAGTGATAAATACAATCTTCCATGCCACGATAGAGTAGGTTGTTTGTCTGATATACAAACCGTAAGCCATGGAACTACCCCAAATACCACCAAATCCGTTGAAACTGAACCATATACATATTCTCAAAAATTGTTCCTCCTTTTTCCAATATTGCGATGTAATGATAGTGAATGCGGGGGTAATTGCGCTTTCTAGGAAACCCAATAGACACCTTAAGAAAATGAATGAAGCGTAATTAACGGTTGGTGCAGAGTGAAGGGCCAAAACCATACCCCATAGCATAATGATAACACACACAGTTTTCATGAAGTATTTAGTCTTTTGCATTAGTGGAGGTAAGACGAAAAGGCCTCCAAGATAACCGAAGTAGAATGCCGAACCGACCCAGGAATATTGATCATCATCCATATCCAAACTTGTGATAAGACCCATGACCGCAGCGTTACCGTTAGTGATCTTATCCATAAATTGAACAGCATACAGTAGACACATCAGAGGAAACATATAAAAATCTATTTTACGAACCAATTTCTTATCTTCCTCTGGAGTCAACTCGAACTCATCTGCTTCAAGAGCCAGTTTCATAGCATCATCGACATCACCTGTGATGGGAACCTCATTACCACGAGGACTCATAACTGTAGTAATCACATTGCTGTCGCCGATCAGATCCTTGGTGAAGGAATTGATGGGTTGTACACCTGTGGTTTGTATGTTTTTTTCCTCTCTCGAAGAGATAGAAACCGAGTTTGAGACTTGATCGGTCTTCTCGTCCATTGTTTAAGAGTACCTGGTCGTCTAGATCTGTCGATCTTCTTAGTTCGAAGCAATGGAAAAAAAAAAGCACACAATCGATACTTGCTTCGAGAATTACAAGTTTATTTAGGTTTTATTTTATGCACTCTGTGAAGCAACAGATCAAATAAATGTGATCTAAAGATAAGGTGTACCCCTAGAAATATTCTGACTCTCTTTGCAAGAGATAAGATGTACCTCTGAAAATATTCTGACTATCTTTGGAAGGTTGGGAAGTCTATCAATCTTCCACGGATACGCACTGGGGGTGTACTTCGGGTGCAATCGCGGTTATGGGGGACCCTTCCATGCTTGCCTTCGCGTTTACATAATCTCTCGCACTTCTCCGCGCGCGCGAGACACTGATAAGAAAAATGCGGCTGCTATATTTTCATCCCACGTAAGAACGTGGACCTCGTCTCACGACATATTTCCGTCGGAGCAGGATGCCAAGCTCGGGAACTTCTGCCGAGATCTCGCTTCAAAATCCGATTCTGCAAAACGCTGAAAAATATTCTATTGGAAATTTTGTCCACAAGTAATTTGAACCCCTTGGGGATTCATCTGCTTACTCTTGAAAGGTAACCTCAAATCAAGTACTTCCGTGCAACTCTATATGGCAACTTGTTCGCATCTTCGGTTGCTTCACGCTGGCAAATTATCTAGCGAAAAGATATAGCTCAAATGGTGTTGTAGTTATCAAGGTATTCGCGTATTTTTTTGAATATTCTCTTATTTCTCGTTCCCTTTTTCTTTTGGTTTGCCAACACTCCACTCTTGCATAGCTCTATTCGCAGGTCACCGGCTTTGAGAGACTTTACACATCCATAATGAAAAAAGTTCTAATGATCCGATGGGAAACAGTTCTAATTTTCGACGAAATAAAGTATCATGCTAGAGACCGCTTCTGACTCTTTCAAATCATTGTTTGTCTTTAGTATCTTATCTGCACACGAATAGTAATTTAGGAGCTATCACTTGTCCTATTTGGACTTCTTCGATAAAACTTGACAGCTCCATGGGATGTTCCACCAAACAACAATCTTCTCTGAAAAAGTACCTCAGCTTACGTTTGGATCTCTATTCAATAAGTTCAAGGTGCCAAGGTTATGGTTCAAGGCATATATTTCTCGGGTAATCCCATTTAAGTTGTTGAGGCCTTCTGTATTGAATTATTCGTACGCTCCTCGAAATTAAAAGAACTTTTTGTATGCGCAGGTTTCTTAATCAACTAAATAGGTTTTGGTGTTTCCTTGGAGCAATTAAAAATACTAGAGTTCTTATAATGGTCCTTTACCAGTGAATTCAGCCTCTGCAAATCCGCGACAGAATCGCTTTTTTTTTTTTAATAATTCGCTGGTAGTTCAAAAAGAGACACAAGAAAATTGTGTTATTTACATGATATTATGTCGAATTAAGCAACTAGGTTAAAAGTAGTGAGAGGCTTTTGAGTACAAAGGTTCCTCGTTGGAATTTTCAGTTGTAAAGAATAGATGTGATGAAAGAGATAGAGGTAGTAAACGAGAGAGCTAGAAAAGTTAGAAGAAAAAAAGAGTTATTACACTATGCCCTTATTTTCTCTGAAAATTCTCAAACATGGTTTTCATACAGTTTCTCTGAAACTTAAGAAGAGTTAGAGGTTTCTGCGGTAACTGACTATAGCAATCATCTGGATCACACTTGCAGGGCTAGGACATGCTGTTATGTGAAGACCGTCAAGTCAAACACGCAATCATCTTATCTTATCTTATAAACATACGCATTTGCAGAAATCTATCAGTTGAAACCAAATTTATAATAGGCTGTTTCTTGGTCAAAGGACATAACCTTTTAAATAAACTGGGATCCAGCATTAGCTTGAATATTCCTCTGTAATTATGACAGAATACATTTAGACTTTCTTCCCAATAAATTTATGGGTCACACTACGTGTTCTGATAGGTTGGTAAATAGGCTAGTAAACGTTCCGTCGCATGCTAAAATCATCTATCCAATTTTACCATGCATATATTACAGCAAATCTTGGATGTAATTTTGGAACAGAAAAAATTCTCCAGAAAGTGGAAAATAATGTTAATTAACGTTTAGCCCGCGTATGAATATTAACTGCCCAAATAACTTTCAAGTTTGTTTTCACAACATATTCATAATCTCACATAACTTGCTCCTCAAATACATCCGGCTATTTGTCATTTATGGATACGACGTATAGTTCTGTACTAAGTTCAACTTTTCCAAGGTTCATTCCAAAAGGAACTTCGGGAAAAAAATATAATTGGTTTAAACTCAATGTTGTATTCACTCACTCAATATCCCAGCTGCTATATGTTGACGTTTTCAACCAACGGAACAAAACCACGTTTGATAAACCTATTGCTTACATTAACTGCTATCTATACATTCCCTAAACATTACTTCAGTGCTATCGCCTAACCGCTTAAGCTTACTGCTTGGCGTTGATCGCCGCAGTCAACTGCGCTTGCGCAACCAAAGAAGATGGAGCGTCCATGACCTCCAGCATGATTTCGATCATTCTGATCTTCGAGTTCT
>PPJZ02000113.1:0-20696 GCA_003705955.2 Zygosaccharomyces kombuchaensis
GGCTTTTGGCGAAAATTAATGGGATTATCGATCTGGAGACTTCAAGGGAGACAAAAACAATAACGATACACAATGGCGTGGACGAAAGGCTAGACGAGTGCAGACATGTTTACAATGATCTGGAGAATATTTTGGGCAATGTAGCTAAAGATGCAGAAAATACTATTCTTAGCGCCCAGGCGGCACATGGTTTTGATATAGGCACCATCGATGAAAATTTGGTCAATGCGGTTTACATTCCTCAACTGGGATACATGGTGACTTTGGAGATCGGATTTGAACAGTCCACCTGGATTGGCCGTCAACTTGGCTGGAATGAAGTCTTCAAGACCGAGACTAACATATATTACAAAAATGATCGGGTCAATGAACTGGACAACCAGTTTGGTGATATTCATACTCTAATTTTCGACATTGAAATCGATGTTTTACATTCGTTTCGAAACCAAATTCTGGAGAAACGAGACAGTCTCTGCATTTATGGAAGTCTGTTGTCTGAATTAGAAGTGCTCATGTCGTTTGCTTATGTGTCTGAATCAAGAAATTATGTGGAACCAGAATTGCTAGAAGAAGAATGTATTTTAGAAATAAAAGAAGGAAGACATGCTCTTCATGAAACTATAGTGGGAACATATATTCCTAATGGCATTAATCTAAATGGCGGTTCATTTGTTAAAGACTCGCAGTGGTTTGCAGATGGGCATAAAAGGATTGCCATTTTAACTGGTGCTAATCAGTCCGGAAAATCGGTTTTCCTCACGCAAAACGGACTCATCGTGCTATTAGCACACGTAGGTTGTTTTGTACCCGCAAAGAGAGCTAGAATTGGAATAGTGGATAAAATATTGAGCCGAATACAAACTCGTGAAACTATCTCGAATAATCAGAGTTCTTTTGCTCTAGATTCCTTACAAATGGCCAAATGCTTGTCGCTGGCGACAGAAAAAAGCCTGGTTTTGATAGATGAGTTTGGCAAGGGAACTGACATAGTTGACGGACCGGCAATATTTGGTTCAATTATTAGCGTCATGGCAGCTACTCAGACTTGCCCGAGAATTATTGCATCTACCCACTTCCATGAGCTGTTTAAGAATGACGTATTAACGAAAATTATCCCAGGAGTTCAAAATTATGCTACAGAAATTTTATTGTCAAGACAGAACGATGAATCGTTAGTTACAGACAGTAGCACTCGTAAAGAAAACTTTGGCATCACCTTTTTATATTCGGTGCGTGAGGGCATTTCCCAACAGTCCTTTGGAATCTATTGTGCCCAATTATGTGGCGTCGATCAATCAATTGTTTCCAGAGCAAATGAATTGGCATCCTTGATGAATCAAGGTTACAATATGGTGGAACACTGTTGCCAATTGACGGAAGATGAAATTGCACAATTCCAACAAAACCAAGACATGGTGAAAAAATATTTAAAATGGGACTTGGATCTGGAGACCGCTACTGATATGAATGATTTGAAGGAGAAACTCAGATCAATTCTAAAATACAAATGAAATACTATTAGTAGCTGATTGAATCGAAAACGTATACACCTACACATTTTTTTATCGTTTTTCCCTAATTGCTAAATTTGACGGATTTGGTTAAGTTCTTCTTAATACCAGTCTTTTCACCCTCATATGGACCAGATAATCCACCAGAGTACACAGCACGCACAGACTTGAGCTTCTTCTGAGCCTTTTCGTATCTGTTTCTCTTCTTGACACGAGAATTTCTGTTCTCCTTTTTCCTATATGGAGTTAAACCCTTGTTCTTCAAGATCTGGAAATTAATTGCACGCTTACCATCTTCGCCAACATTTTCTGCCAATTCTGCCAGCTTACCTTCCCTTGCGGCTTTGACAGCATCCTTATGAGCTTGCTGCCGGCTTTGTTTCTTGAAGTGCTTCTTTTGGAGCACTTGATTGAAATAATCCTTCTCACCTTCTTGGTTGACGGACTTTGAAACGGCTTCATCACCAGAGTCGTAATCGTTGGTATCGAGGTCGGCCCCCTTTGAACCATGTTGACCACGCTTGCGTGCCTCCTCTAGCAGCCTCTGTTGTCTTTCGTACAGTCTTTCCTTGTAAGGAATATCGTCATCGCCTTTAAATCTATCAATCTTTTTGTTCTGTTCTTGGTCAATTTTAGAAGTGTAAAAACGCAGGGTTCTTTTACGAGCTTTCTTTTCTTGAGCATCTACGTCTGCCATTCCCGCCTCTATATAATCATCAAGCTCGTCCTCGTTGGTATCTTGCTTGGGTTGCTTCTTGGAAACACGAGATTGTTTAACGTACTCTTCAAAATCATCCAAATCCACTTCACTGTCTTCCTCCTCCCCCCCCTCCTCCCCTTCATCCTCGTTACTCTCATTTTCTTCATCACCTACAAGTTCGCCATCGGGCACCCCTTCAGCAGTGATATCTTTAGTCTCTTCCTTCTCTGAAGATTGTTCCTCCTCTGGATTTTCGGCACCAGCAAAACTATCCCGTAGCTCAGAGGCTTGCCTCCAAACCTCCTTCGACGTCAGTATAGATTCCATCACTGGATGGTCCTTCATCGTAGAAAAATCTTCATTGCTATTCAATTCATGTAGTAGAATGCTAAAGTATGCGGAAAGTGTCCCCAAATAACTTGAAAGCGCCATTACTTTTAAATAACCAGCCTCTGATTCCTTTTGAGTCTTCAAACTCTTCAAAACGTCTGAATACTGTGAGTACTCCCTACAAAGGGGTAAAAATTCTGGAAACAAAGTTTGTAGGTGTTTTCTCTGATCTTCCTGGTCCATGTTCAGTATTTCTTTGATCGAAGTTGCTGATTCTTTCTGGTTTGTAGATTCTTTGAATTCGTTTGTGTCAAATTCCTTAGCACTCTTGACCCATTCATTATCTACTTCTTCATCCATGTAATCATTCATGTCCAGCTCCTCTAAGTGCTTCTTCCTTTGACGTAGGGCTTCCTGTTCTACTTCTTTAGCAGTTTCCTCGTCGTCTAGGTCATCAGCGCCATAATATTCACTCTTGGAGGAACCCCAGGCAGCATCATTATCGAGCATACCATTTTCTTCCAACTCCTGTGGTTCAGTATTTAATCTTCTTCCGAAAACTTGCCTATATGCATGTGCTCCATCGATCTCTTCTTTTACGTCGTCCTCATCTTGACCCTCTTCATCTGACGATTCCTCATCCACTGCCATGACTTCCTCATCTTCACTAGATTCCAAATCTTCGTCATTACCATCGCCAATACTAGACTGGTCAAGCATAACCTTTTCCCTCTTGGCAGCAAAATCGTCCACTTCATTCAAGCCATAATGGTCCCCACCATCGTCTGCAGAGTTGCTAGCATTTCTTTTCGAAATCTTTCTTGAATTTCTCCTTGCCATATTCACTAATAATTTGCGCCGGTCAGCCAAACCTTTTGGAGAATTCTTTTATGGTCAACTTGATTTTATAAATCGATGAGATGAGATGAGATGGGGTGGAATTTTCATTATGGGAAAATTTTTCGGCCCTTTAAGATTGAAAAAAATAATTGAAGCGATGAGCTCGACAACTTAAACCAAAAATGTAATCAAACAAATCGATATTCAAGCAGCGATGAGCAGTAGCAATGGTCCAGGAAGGCTGCCATCGCTAAAGAGTGCTTCTGCCTCTAAATCGGGGCTCAAATTCAAGCCCAAGGCTGCCGCTCGAAGGTCTAAAGAAGAAAGAGAGGCCTCTGCACCAAAGTTGGAGACGGATGAATCCCAGAGGTCTTCCAATGAAAGGAAAAAGTTCAACACCAGGCGTACGACTGGTACTGGTAACCAGAATCGGAGAATGGCCCGTTATTTGAACAACACACATGTCGTTTCGACAGGTCCATTGGCAGCGGGTAATTTTGTTGGCGATAAGAGTGGTCCAGAGAGAGCTTTCACCAGAGGGGGGGGACATGGTGCCTCTTCCTTGGTTTTACAAGGTTTGCAAAATCTAGGGGGAAATGAAGATAAAGATGATGATGATGATGATGATGATCAAGAAGAGGGAGAAGTGGTAGAAGGAGATGAAGAAAAGAAGAAGTCTTCCCAGAATAGATTTAACATGGGCAGAGAATTTTCTGTACACGATCTGAATGGGGATGAAGACGAGGAGGAAGCTGACAGTCCTGAAATGGATGAGGAGACCTGGAGAGCCATGAAGACTGAAGAGCTTTTCCCTGTTAGACCTGTGAGGTACAAACATCAGGATCTGGAACTATTGCAAAACGCCAAACAAGAGGCGTCTTCATCTGATTACACCACTAGGGAACCCACGCCAGCGTCCTTGGTTAAGGCTGAACCACATGACGACGGCGCAGAGCTGCTGGAAGTCACAGAACAAAGCGAAAACGAATTACACAAGAAGCTGGACCAATTGACACTCCAGCAAAAATTTCAATCACTGGATCAGGCGGAATCTCTAGCTGAGTTAAAATCTCTGAACGAGGACCATGAGCGCATATGGAAGAAGTTCAATAAAATCAACAATAAACCAAACCGGTTTGTCTTGTTTCAATTACCCTCAAAACTTCCAGAGTTTGAACAGGTCAACCTGGAATCCGAGCCTATCGCGGGAGCTGCTGTGGATGTCAAGGAAGAGAAAGAAAACGAGGAGGAGAATGGACGGAAAGAGCAGGAAAAAGGCAAGAAGGCTTCAGAACGAACTGCTTCTGAGCCAATGCCCTTGGCCGGCAGAATTGGCTCCATAAGGGTGCACAAGTCCGGCAGATTATCCGCGAAGATTGGTAACGTCGTAATGGACATCAGCCGGGGCACAGAGGCCGCCTTTCTGCAGGATGCTGTGACTATCAATCAGAACAGCGATGCCCCACCATTTGCGGAACTTCTTGGACGTGTAGATGGCAGAGTAGTGATAACTCCTAGGTTTTAACCATACATTGTTTTGCATTTGGGAATCAGAAAAAGCCAAAAAAAATTCTTCTACGTAGCATGTGTATCTGTAGGGACCTCCAGCCGTAGTACGATGGTATATCCGAATTTGTAGTACAGGAAGGACGGGAGTGGGCGGCTAAAAATTGGTATCATTCTGGAGTTAAGCCGGATAATGATTGACCGGGTAACGATGCTTTGTCCTGATAAAACTGTGCTCTTTCTAAGGGAGAGAATTGTATTGCCGCCTTCCTTTTGATTCAAAAACACTTCACGGGTGCACTCGTATTGAATTTAGCGAGAGTTTGGTGGCTTTAGATGCCCACAATGGATAAAAGTAAGCCATCATCACAGTCTCATGGCAGAGATACGTTTCTATCCCGTGTCTTTGGACTCCAGTCCGACGATGTTACCGCATCGATCCACACAGATGAGATGAGCCACTTTCAGGAACAGGACGAGCAACACGATATTCAGTTGTCTGGGGTACCTGCTGGTGTAAACTCTGGAAGTTCTGCAGTTGAGGAGGAAGGTGTAAGGATTCCAGAGTCCGATCAAGGGACAACTTCAGAGGATGAAGAGGAGGATGAAGCAGCTACAGAGGATGTGGACCTGAACGAGAATTCTGCAATGCTCAGCTTTGGCCGTATACAACACAACGAAATCCGTATCGAGGATTCGATGCCGAAAGTTGGCCAGTTATCTAGTGAAGAAGACGCAGACGGCAGAAGTGATGCAGAGGAAGATGAGGATGAGGAGGCAGATGATGATGATACGCCTTTATTTAGCAAGGCGACTCCGCTCAAACCTAAGCATCAATCGTCACGACAGAGTCATTCAATGTTATTCCAGAGAATTCTCAAACACAACAAGCAGAAGGAGCAGCAGCAGAATCTCTTCACTTCTTCTAGGGATACAAATCATGGTGCTCGGAGGAATAGAGAGTTGGAGGAAGGACATGGTGGTGGCGGGATGAACAACAGTTTTTTACCTGGAAATGACCGATATGCGAGGAAAACCTTGAACCCTCCTGCATTTAAGTTGAAAAGACCCAACATCCTAAACAATATATCTGTTCTGAACAATACTCCTGTGAATGGTGTTCACGCATTGAGCCCCAAGGAAAGAGCTTTGTGGAAATGGGCCAACGTGGAAAATTTGGATATATTCTTGCAAGATGTTTACAGCTACTATTTGGGTAGCGGCTATTTTTGCATGGTCCTGCTAAAAATTCTTAATCTGGCCACTTTGATTTTTGTGGTACTGATTTCAACCTACATGGGGTACTGTGTAGATTACTCCAAAGTACCCAATAGTCACTCAATTTCGGAAATTACGGTAAACCAGTGCTACAAGACCAGTATTACAGGATTTACGAAATTTTTACTGTGGATCTTCTATGTTTTTGTTGTCCTCAAAGTGGCTCAACTATACTTCGACATTCAAAATCTGAATGAAATTCACAATTTTTACACTTATCTGTTGAACATATCGGACAAAGAATTGCAATCGATACCGTGGCAAAATGTGATTCAGCAAATTATGTTTCTCAAGGATCAGAATGCACTGACTGCAAATGTGGTCGAAGTGAAGGCTAAAAATAGGATTGATGCACACGACGTGGCCAACAGAATAATGAGAAAGGAAAACTATTTGATTTCCATGTACAACAATGACGTCTTGGATTTGTCTCTTCCCATACCTCTGTACAGGACTAGTCCCCTCACAAAAACCCTGGAATGGAATATTAATCTGTGTATCATGGGGTACGCGTTCAATGAAAGTGGATTCATAAAGCAAAGTTTTTTAAAGCCTTCTCAACATGAATACATCAAGGAGGAATTGCAAAAAAGATTCATGTTAGCAGGGTTTCTAAATATTATTTTGTCCCCTTTCCTCGTGTCATATTTTGTGTTGTTGTATTTCTTTAGATATTTCAACGAATACAAGACTTCTCCAGGCTCTCTAGGGGCACGTCAATATACACCAATGGCAGAATGGAAATTTAGAGAATACAATGAGTTGTATCATCTCTTCCAAAAGAGAATTGGGCTAAGCACTTTTTTGGCGGATAGATATATTAATCAATTCCCGAAGGAAGGCGTCAATTTGATCCTCAAGTTCGTTGCCTTTGTAACTGGTTCGTTTGTGGCAATATTAGCAATATTCACAGTTCTGGATCCGGAGAATTTCCTCAACTTTGAAATCACCCATGAAAAGACGGCTCTATTTTACATCACCGTTCTCGGTACAATTTGGACCGTATGTCGAAGCTCCATCTCTGATGAATATAACGTTTTTGACCCGGATGAAACAATTCAAGAATTGGCTATATATACACACTATTTGCCCCAGGAATGGGAGGGAAGATATCATACAGAAGAGGTCAAAAATGAATTTTGCAAGCTTTACAATTTGAAGATTGTCATATTGATAAGAGAATTAGCGAGTTTAATAATGACGCCCTTTATTTTATGGTTTTCTCTTCCTCGATCTGCTGATAAAATCGTGCAATTTTTCCGTGAGACCTCTGTGTACGTGGATGGATTGGGCTATGTTTGCAAGTATGCTATGTTTGACATTAACGAAACTACAGATTCAAGGCGCCATCGCCGTAGAGGCAGTAGAAGGGACAGCAAAAATACTAGAAGCTCTACGCGCATTGCAGATATGTCCGTTGGGAGAAGACCTAGCAATAAGGATGATGCTAGCGGAGACAATATCGCCTCTGATGAGAGTGGGATCGAGGATGAGGATCGTGAATTGGCTGTCAACAAAATGATGCAGTCTTATATGTATTTCATGGATGATTATGAAAATAGCGAAAACGCTCTGGGCAAACACCAGCTACCCCCGAGAACATATGAAGAACCGATAGAGGGCGTTCGTAATTTGACCAACAGTTATTCTTGGAAGAAGCAGTTTCAACCTGGTCAGAAGCCTGAACTGTTCAGAATTGGAAGGCACGCTCTTGAAGTGAATAAGTCTCATCAGGGGAACTCAAAGAGAAAGAAGAAAAGTGCTCATTTTACAGATGATTTGGACAAAGATGTTGAAGAATCTTTTATCAGTTCAGTGCCTTTGCGGCACTACGAATTGCCCGAAGCTGCGGATGGAGATAATATCAATGGTGGAGGTGGGGTTTTAAGCCTCGTGAAGGAATATTACAGGAAGTCAGATATTGGGAGGTGATAAGTGCCATTCAATAAATCGGAAGAAAAAAACAAGAGATGAAACCTACACGTACTTTATTTTTAGTACTAAATAGTAATGGTTAATTTAACTGGATAAAGGAGTCATATTAAATTCAACGGACTATATTATTATAAACTACTTTAGTTCATTTATTCTTTCCCGACCTCAACTTTTTTTCCCTCTCGTATTTGTTCTTTTCAGCACCCTCTTCAGTACTGATTGTGTTAAAAATTTGGGCCATCTTGGCATGATACTTCGCAGCACCCTCTTTACTTTCCTCAACCTTCTGTCTTGCCTCAAACCTAGTGTCTTTACGAATCTCCTTCATGGTGAACTTACGGTCCTTCTTCAATTGAGCCTTCATTTTGTTGATTTCGTTTCTGGTTCTGGATGGATCGTAGGATTTCTTTTCTGGGTTGAAATTCTCTTCGAATTTAGGAGCATGCGATGGAATGGCCAAAGGTTTGTGATCCTGCAAAGTCAACGGGTAATGCTCGGTGAACTTCTTTATCCTTTGAATGGTGTCTAATGTCTGTTTGGCTGAGTTCAAATTTGGAAATCTTTGACAGATTTTTTTGAGCAGATGTTCTGTGTTCAGGGATATTTCATTGAAAGCAGGTAGATTTTTCCAGATCGCGGTGACTATGGTTTCCAAAGAATCCAAAATACTTAGAAAGATGGGCACTTGCAAATCTTGCCCCGTTTCACCAGACCCAAATATTTGATGTAGATGCAATGTAGAAGAGGTTAGCTTTGAAAAATCGTAGGTTTCGGGAATCTCCAAACTTTCAGTATCCAATTTGATGTTGATTGATTTACCATCTGCCAAGAAAGTACCCAAGGATTTCTCCAAGAAATAAGTCACCTCTGGTATGTAACGCTTTGCTAATCTTTGGTATTGTAAGGATATCTTGACCAGGATGGCACCAAATGCGAGCCTTTGCAAAGTCTTGAATTTTATTTGCTCTAAAAATTCGGCAAGCAAAATAGAACAGGGCGTCACAATCAAATGGTACTGATCCGAAGTAGAGAAAAGAGATCCCACCAACATGAAAAAGACAAGGTCTCCCACAGACAACCCTAAAAACTGGTTCAACTTGAATCTTTCTTGCATTTCATTGATAATTTCTCTGCATGTATCCGAAATTGATTGATTATAATTTGCTGACATCGCCTTGAGTATACCTATTAAAGATTTTTGCACATGCGCGAAGTCTTCCAAGTTAGAAGAATAATGTTGTTCTGATAGAAAAATGATGTGCCTAAGTAGCACTCCAGCAAATTGGCCCAATTTGCCCTTATTTCCCTCCGCCAACTTTGGCTGGTAAGCCTTTATAATTCTTTTGGCAATCTTTGGATGGTCTAAAATAGTTCCCTTGACGACTTCTAAAAACTCATTATGGGTGCTAGGGCAGGTGATCTCTTGAAAAGTCGGACGAATTCCATCTTCATCTTCGCTGCCAAACTGAACATCTTCGTCTGAATCAGCGATGGCTTCAGAATCTTCTGCTTCCTCTTCACTGCCCCAGAAATCGTCATCGAGGTCATCTACTCCTCTCTCTTCACCATCTTCTCCCACGACTATACCACTCATACGATCCATTCTCTGTTGCTCCAGTAATTTCATCTTTTCCTCTGCCTCCTGTTTTAATTCTTCCTCGGTCTTAGTGCGATCGGCTGGTGCCGCCCTTCTTTCCGTCAGTAATTCTCTCACCTTTATATCGTATTCCTTTTCCTTGCCTTCTGTGAGTTGTTGCTTAGGTTTCTGCTGAGTACTGGAACTTCTCAATTCATCCATAACATCGTCAAAGTCTTCATCCAACTCCTCTATTTGATCCTGTCTTTGCTCTTGATCCTGCTGCTTTTGCTTCCTGTAGAATTTTGACTTAGCAATGACCTCTTTCATGACTTCTGCTTTAGTCTTTTTACTAGGTAACGACTGTGGTTCACCCAGCATTTCCTCGTGCTTTCTCTTAGGGTACAAAATTCCATCTTCGTCTTTGAGTCCCAAATCACCCGAATCAAAATCCTCCTCTAGAGTTTGGCCCAAGTGGGTTAGTTGAGAGCCGAACATATCCTCTTCATCATTCAAATCGTACAAATTTTTCCTCGATTTTGATTGACTCTGTCTTTCCCTCGTGAAACGTTCCAGCATCTTCTCTTCCTCAGTCATATTCTTACTTCTTTCACCGAAACGCCTATCCAAGAGACCACCTTGCCTATTCTTGTGAGCCTTTTTGGCCTCAAAAGCACGTTGGCGTTGCTCTTCACCCACTTGCTTCGAAATACCGGGCTTACCCACGGGTACCAAACCCTCTTGCCAGTGTTTATTCCTAGAAGCCTTGATTTCAAAGGGGCTGAATTGTTCCCGTATCTTAGCCAGGATTTGTTCTTTTTCTTCACGATCATACGCTTTAGGCTGTCTTTTAGAACCTTTCTTCTTTTTAGCATTAGTTTGACCGGTTAAATCGTTCGCCTTCAACGTGGCCTTGAGACTCTTGAGTTGAGAGCCGCCCATTTCAAATAGTCACTGTGATCAAGTCTTGTTTTCTAATAATATTACACCGTCTTTAGCTCATCTCATCTCATCTCATCTCATCTCATCTCATCTGTTTCTTCAAAAATTTTCAGTACGTAGCAGGTGACCACAATAAAAGTTTAACAAAAAAAAAAAAAAAAAAAAAAAAAAAAAAAACAAAACATCGACTGGTATCAAGTTGAAGGCGGGTTGGAGTAGCAAGATGGCATACCGACAAGTTCCCTGGCTTGGGTAACTCACCCCATCAGAACTCAAGAAATTCGTGTATTTTTTTGAATGTTTATTTTGTTTTTATTTCTGCATTTCATTTTTTTGAATTTTATTATTATTATTATTTTTTTTTAGTATTTTTATTTTTTTTTTGTGATTTATTTTTTTATTTTTGTAATCTTTATTGTTTTCTATGCTTTCAAAAATAAAGCAAGAAAAAAAAAAGATTCGTAGTCACATCAATCCCATGAAAGCTAACGTTTTCGTGTATGAAAATTCCTATCCAAAACAATCAATCCCTCTTGACGAGACGGCTCAATTATAGTACGGAATAGGAATCATTGGGTAACAGTAATAGAGAAATTTTGTGGAAATTACACATCCGCTCCATGCAGGCAAAAAAGGGCATTCAAAAATGAGGTGGAGTCGCAAAATTTGGTGGAACACCTTGAGCCATAATGCCCTGGGGCAAACCTTGAGGTGGCATAGCCTGAGGAAAACCCCGCTGCAGGCCTTGAGGTGGGTAGCCCTGTGGTGCCAACCCTTGAGGTGACAAATTCTGTGCAGTAGCCAAACCCTGCGGTGGCAAACCATGTGGTGAAATTTGTTGGGATAAATTTTGTGGCGGGAAGCCCTGAGGTGGAGATGCGTATTGTGGTTGTGGTTTGGACTGTGGCTGCGTTTGCTGTATAGGGTAAGGTATGGGAATGTTTGACTCGTCTTCCGCCACGTACAGCGATTTGTCGATGGATGCTGGGATGGCGGCAATCTCAGTGCCCAGCTCTTGTTCGATCTTGTAAAGATTGAAGCGATCATTCCAATTGATCAAGTTAATGGCAAGACCCAGGTGGCCGAATCTACCGGATCTACCGATACGGTGCAAATAGGTCTCTGCCGTTTTGGGGAAGTCGAAGTTGATCACGACATTTACAGCTTGGATATCGATACCACGTGTCAACAGATCGGAGCACACCAGAGTACGGACTTTCCCCTGGCGGAAATCGTGGAAAACCTTGTTTCTCTCCTGTTGTCTCATTCTAGCGTGAGAGTAATAACACGAGTAGCCCAAATCGGTGATCTTTTTGGCTAAGAGTTCCACGCGGTTGGTAGAGTTACAAAAGATAATTGCTTGGTTGATTTGCAGCTTGGAGAAAAGGGTGTTTAAACAGTGCAACTTCTGCCTTTCTTCTACAAAGGCGTAGTATTGTGTGATACCTTTCAAAGTCAGTTCCTCCATGAGGTTGATCTCGTAAGGTTTGTGTAGATGCTTAACCATAAATTCTTTAACTGTTATGGGGAAAGTGGCACTAAACAACAGTGATTGGTGCTGCTGTGGTAAAAAGATCAGAATCTGCTCAATGATGGTCTTGAAATCACGCGAAAGCATCTTATCGGCTTCATCCATGACAAACAGTGCGCAATCGTTCAGATCAGCCACTTTCCTAGATGCCAGATCTAATACTCTACCTGGAGTACCCACAAGGACGTGCACAGTCTCGTTCAATCTCAAAATGTCATCCCTAAGGTTGGTACCACCGGTGGTAACCATACACGAGATTCCACAATGTTTACCCAGGGTACGCACCACTTGGGAAGTCTGCAACGCCAGTTCTCTGGTTGGAACCATGATCAATGCCTGGATCTTGTTGATTTTGGGTTTCACTTTTTCTAGCGTTGGGATCACAAACGCAGCGGTTTTGCCCGTACCATTTTTTGCCCTGGCCAAAATGTCTCTACCGGCAATGGCCACCGGGATAGATTCCTCTTGGATGGGGGAGGGTTTCTCGAACCCAGCTTCAAATATACCCATCAGCAATTCTCTCTTCAAACAAAAATCTTCAAAAGTGTTTCCCTTTGTATTCAACACATCATCCGTCTGAGGTCTCGTATCCTTAGCAGGAATCTTTAATTGAGAGCTCCAATCCTCTTTACTCATTGTGACTCGAGTGGAATAATTGTAATAATGATATTAATGTTGGAAAAGTAAAGTATTCCCTAAAACAAATTGTTATAATTTTAACACAAAACTCAAGTGTAAGTGGTGTCAAGGGTTCAAAAACAAAAACAAAAAACAAAACCTCCTCTTTATAGACTCGAAAAAAAATCCCTATTCATAAAACAACGACAGCTTTACAGACCGTCTTCTAAACAATATTTCAACTAGATATTTTCGGGGACTCTGTTAAGTTTGATATACATGTTTGCTTCATTTTTTTTGCCTCCTTTTCCAGCTGAAATTTCGTGGAATCAAACATCAGGGTAACGACGTGTCCGACCGTACCAGGGTTAGATAGGACACTTGTTTTTGATTATGTTAAAGGCAGAAAATATGGATATATTAATGATGCTATGTATCGGTAGGAAGTAACAAAAGCGCAATATTGTATTGATATTATTTTCTATTACTATTACATTTAGAGGGCTCCGGGAGAATCATTTTTAGTTGTACAGTTGGCTTGAGCCCCCCTTCAAAACATCTCTCGAGTAATGTTTAGCCATTCTTCCCAGCTTCTTTTTACAGAACTTCATAATACTATTATTATTTTAGAACTCTAGGGTCGCCCAACGGTTTCGAAATACTTGAGATTTTTTAGCAACTAGCGGACTATATTCAGAATGGCGTTGCAACTGATAGTTTCATTTGATAATATAGAATGTATAGAACAACTGTCTAGCTAAACGAAGAGCAATATTTCGTACACTAGTTTGTGTCGAATTGCAAATGTGCTTTTGGCCGAAAAGTTAATCAATCCCGAGAAGATTGTTGTAATATTACAAAAAAATAGATATGGGAGCGTTCTCAATATGCGCCGAGTTATATTTTAAAAAAAAATGTGTCCACTTCGTTGTACTCCTTATCATGAATCAGTTAAATTTTTCTCGTGAATAATTAGCTCTTTTGTATTAGCGCTCAATCACTCTCTGAATTTAAGTTGTATACCCCTGGGCAACTAAACATAGGAGAAAAGAGAGAACAATTTACTAGTAATAGTTAGCTATGGAAAACTGGTAAAATACAGATAGTCACGGTCCATATTCACACAAACTTGTGATTTTAGTCCGAAATTTCCCCGGTGTACTCGGACATCCATATCTTTCTCGAAGGAGGATTTTTCCCAACCCATCTGAAGACCTTTTTTTTTTAAAAAAAACCATAAAATTACCTTCAAACAGGGAGAATATATTAGTTTTGACCGCTAAAGGTATGATCTTGAGTGCTCTCGAGTGGTTGTAACAATTTGTTAATTAATTGGGTATAGGTATCCTTCAATTTCTGCTGTAGTGCTCAAGATTTATTTTACGCTTTACGACAGTTGCTAATTGTTGAGGGGACAGATAAATACAATAGTGTTAAAAAATTGCTTAGAATACCAATGAATTTCCAGGCACCGAGCCTTTTCCATGGCAGAACGCAGAAGAAACGGAATCTTAAGCAGCTGACCCTCCCCAATGTCGATGATACCCTAGAAAATGGTGATGGTAGTGAGAACATCCAGCTCGCCGACACCCCGATGGCAGACGTTTCTCCCGACAATAACAGTAGGTTAAACTGCCTTAACAAACTCAATTTCCCCAAGAATGATGCCAGCAATCTAAACCTCCGAAGGGGGTTCAAAGGTAAGATCCATTTGAACAACAGCTCGGCATCAGAGTTGAAGGGCGACAGCCGCAGCGGTAGCAGCGAAGCTTTGGGCATGGTGCAACAGTCGTTTGTCGTCAGCAGTCCCACAAATTCTTCCCCGTCCACTTCTACTAGCTTGAACCATGTCTTCACGCCAATGGATGAAGAGGTAACTGTCGGCTTGCCAGAAGGAGAACTTTCTAAATCTTCTCTGTTCAAGAACAACGAGTCCGCCACAGCTGCCAATAACTCCATCAAATTAGACAATTTGGTCCAATTAGGTAAGATTGGCTCAGGTAACTCGGGTACCGTCATCAAGGCGTTACACGTCCCGGACTCGAGGATCGTTGCCAAGAAAGTGATCCCCGTTGAAAACAACAACCACCTCGTGGTCAATCAGTTAGTCAGGGAGCTTACCATCATGAAGAGCGTGCAAATGCACGATAATATCGTATCCTTCTATGGTGCTTACTACACGCATGCAAGCAATAACGAGATCATCATACTGATGGAATACATGAACTGTGGTTCCCTGGATAAGATCCTCTCAGTTTACAAGAGGTACTGCGCAAGACATGCTCCAAGCAAAGTGGAGCCGTGGTTCAACGGGCTCGTGATATCCAAGATATCATACGGTGTGCTAAACGGTTTGTTTTACCTCTACAAAAGCTATAAGATCATCCACCGAGATATCAAGCCTTCCAACGTCCTCATCAACAGCAAAGGCCAAGTCAAGATATGCGATTTTGGTGTCTCCAAGAAACTGATCAATTCCATTGCGGACACTTTCGTGGGCACATCTACTTACATGTCACCGGAGCGTATACAAGGGAACGTATATTCGATCAAAGGAGACGTGTGGTCGCTGGGGCTGGTCATTATCGAACTGGTTACCGGGGAATTCCCGCTGGGTGGTCACAACGATACTCCCGACGGTATCTTGGACCTTTTGCAGAGAATTGTCAACGAACCTTCGCCTAAATTGCCCCAGGGACAAGGTTATCATTTCCCCAGGGAAATGATCGACTTTGTAAACAGGTGTTGCGTTAAGGAGGAATCCCAAAGGTCTTCTATCCAAGAACTGCTATGCCACGACTTTCTAGACATGTACAAATACAAGGACAAGGAATACAAGCACTGGTGCAAGAAAACTAAGATACGCATAAG
Organism: Zygosaccharomyces kombuchaensis; assembly: GCA_003705955.2. Lineage (NCBI taxonomy): Eukaryota > Fungi > Ascomycota > Saccharomycetes > Saccharomycetales > Saccharomycetaceae > Zygosaccharomyces > Zygosaccharomyces kombuchaensis. The sequence continues at coordinate 15,639 of PPJZ02000113.1, forward strand.
AGAGGACAAGCAAATTAGGCGGGAGTATAACGAACGTGCCAAACTGGAGCAAAAACAACTAGAAAAGGCTGCCGAAGCTGCCGCCTCGGCAAGGCGCTAATACGATGTAAAATAATTACATATATTTACAGTAATGTAAACCAGCATGATTCTAAAACTTCTTGTACCGCTTGTTCCTATTCCATACCCAACCTTCGGTGGCCCTGACAAGCCCAAATACGATGAGGGCAGATCCAAAGCCACGCATACCGGTCTTCCACCACTTCGGATTGCGTTTCGCAAACTCAGCTGCTGTTATACCGCGTCTTCGTTCCTTGTCAGTGTATTTAAAGGCTTGTCCCGCCGCAAGGTACCCACCGAAGCCAAGTGCGAACAAAGAACACATCACCTGGCAGGGAAGACAGTCCCTTGTCTCCTCCTCGCTCAAATCACGCTGAGGTGGAGGGTTAAACACGTCAATGATGTTCGACATCTCTTGGGTTCGATGAGTTGGATGATGTTCAAGTCTTCTCGCGTATTGAAAACAAGAAAAAGTGTAAAGCAGTAGCTACAAGGCAGCGAAAAGGAGAGTCGCATGCATCTCCAGGATGTCTGAGCTGACGTCGTTTCAAAAGAAGCGATTGGAAAATATCAAGAGAAACAAAGAATTACTCAAGAAACTAAACTTGAATGGAGCCGCCACGCAGATCAAGAGGGAGTCTGGGATAGATGAGCACAAGCCCAAAAGGAAAAAAAAGACAATTGGTGCTTCCCGAAAAAGTGTGTCCCCCAAGCCTTCCAAGATGCCCACACGTAGGTCGAGAAGATTGAGAGGTGAGACCGCGGAGGAACAAGGTGTACTCAATGACAATGACAATGACTTGATGAAGATGGGTTCTCCAGACAAAGATCTACTCGATGAAGTTAAAGACACAAGGATAGTGGGGGACATCAAGCTAAGCGACTTGATCAAGGACGAAGATGAAGCTGAGTTGCTGCACAAATACGCCAACGTCAATTTTTCAAGCGGTGATTTCTTCGAGGAGATTAAAAAACATCAACAAGTGGACACCAATTTGCAAAAAGAATTCGATTTGCAGCTGTATGATGTCTTTCCACCAAACGACATCAAGCTGGTGCATGATCGCATCTCCGCCATGCACTTCCATCCTTCGTTGGATCAGAAACTGATCATTGCCGGTGACACTACAGGAAACTTGGGTCTTTGGAAAGTTAGAGAGCAACCTGCCGCCGATGACACAGAGCCAGACATTACAAGCGTGAGGCTTTTCACGAAGAACGTGGGGCGGCTAGACAGTTTTCCAAGTAACACTTCGAAACTGCTGGCAGCATCTTATGACGGCTTTATGCGCTCCATCGATTTGAACACGATGCAGTCGCACCAGATTGTCGCTCTTAAGAACGACTACGATGACGCGTTGGGCATCTCTGATTGCAAATTCAGCTATGAGGACTTGAACTTGTTATACGTCACCACTTTAAGTGGTGAATTTACTACCATTGATCTTCGAGAGAAGCCCTCCCCTCACCCTTTCAAACGTTTATCTGACAAAAAAATTGGATCCTTCGACGTCGATCCCCATCGTCCTCATCAGATCGCCACGGGGTCCCTCGACAGAACTTTAAGAATATGGGATATTAGAAAAGTCGTGGACCAACCTGGGTGGTCCCAATACGATGATTTTTCCTCCCTAGGGCTCCTTTCCACCTACAACTCCAGGCTAAGCGTTTCAGCGGTCTCCTTCTGCCCCATAAACGATTCACTAGTGTGCAACGGTTACGATGACACCATAAGACTCTTTGATGTACAAAACCCACTTGAGGACTTACAACCAAAACTCACCATAAAGCATAATTGTCAAAGTGGCAGATGGACCAGCATCCTGAAGGCCAAATTCAAACCAAACAGAAACGTCTTTGCCATTGCCAACATGAAGAGAGCAATAGACATATACGACTCTCTGGGCAAACAGCTCGCGCATCTAAATACAGCAACAGTGCCTGCAGTACTAGCCTGGCACCCGTTAGAGAATTGGATCGTGGGGGGAAATTCCAGTGGTAAGGCCTTCTTATTTACCAACGATTGGCAGACATCATGATACATCGGAATACTGGAAGGGGTGCAGAGATTCTGCATTGACAATGTAGCATCGCGCTCGACTGTTTACCTGTTTATTTATTCCGCCATCGCTCTTCTTTGTCTATTTGATCTTCAATTGCGTCGGAGGTTTTCAATGTTTTCATTTTGCCCAGTTGGTTTTTGTTTTTGTAAACCGAAAAATCAAGTGGACAACTTTAAGAGGTACGCAAAAGAGAAGTTTCAACCAGCTAATATTGAGGCCCCGGCTGTTATTAAAGTGGCTTCAATTCGAAGAGTTGTAATCCTTTGAATTTGTTACTTCCCTTCAAACGATTGTGGAAGTTTTCTTTCCATCAGGATTCGAACCAGGCTTGAGCTTACTAGTAAGTTTCAGATGCATTACAGTTCGCATTCGACTGGTTCTGCGCAGCAAGGCTGTGCCAAGGAGAACGAAAATATTGAGTTAGGTGATATAGGTGCTGCCATGGCTCATTACAAGCAGAGGCAGGGCCAGCAGGCTCCGTTTCAGCAACACAGAGTAGCCCTAAGCGATGTAACATCTCAAGTGTCCAACAGAATGTATGCCACTTCAAGTACAATGAATAAGACATTGACTAATTCTAGTACGAGGGGTGCTACTATGGGTAGGAATGAGAGCTATGTGATAGCCGATGATCTGGAAAACAAGCAACGACATATCGAGCCTTCCGAGTGTGAAGTATATGTGGATGAGTTGAAAAGGAATACTCTGGATGATGATGAGGACGAAGCGGGTGATGAAGTTGATGAAGAGGAAGAAGGGGAGAGCGACGATGAAGCTGGGGAGCCCCTGTTTCCTATTTACAATGAAAGGAGCAAGGCTATCTTGGATCAAGCTTTTAGAGAGTGCCATCGCGAAACACCAGACCCAATGGACGACGATACTTACGACGTGGTCATGGTTTCAGAGCTTAGCACAGAGATCTTTGAATATTTGAAGCAGCTGGAAATGAAATATAGGCCGAACCCGTACTACATGGATACGCAACAGGAGTTGAAATGGTCGTACAGAAGCACACTTATAGATTGGATCATACAAGTGCATTCGAGGTTCCAACTGCTGCCGGAAACGTTGTATTTGACCGTAAACATCATCGACAGATTTCTTTCCAAGAAAACTGTCACTTTAAACAGGTTCCAGTTAGTGGGGGCGGCGGCGTTGTTTGTGGCAGCCAAATACGAAGAAATCAATTGTCCCACTCTGAACGACATTGTGTACATGCTGGACCACGCTTACAGCAAGGATGACATCGTCAAGGCAGAAAAATTCATGATTGATACTTTGGATTTCGAAATTGGTTGGCCAGGTCCTTTTTCCTTTTTGAGAAGAATCAGTAAAGCGGATGACTACGAGTACGACACGAGAACGTTAGCAAAGTACCTTTTGGAGACAACAACGATGGATTCAAAACTAGTAGCAGCACCACCGAGTTGGTTGGCCACAGGTGCATATTTTTTGAGCAGGATCATCCTGGGCTGCAACGAGTGGACGCTAAAGCATATCTATTACTCCGGTTATACACAGGAACAGATTTTTCCCCTGGCTACCGTGATTTTAGAGAATTGCAGATTTGCCGAGACGCGCCATCAAGCCATATGGAAGAAATATTCTGAACGTAGGCAGCATCGGTCGGCACAAGTGGTCGCCAAATGGATTGCATTGGCTGAGAGGAAGATAGATCAGTCGTCCATATAATTTAATGTAATTTTTAGTAATGTGCATGAGCTTTCTTATAATAAGTTTTTATTGTTTGTTTAATCTGTTGGATGGATAAAAAAACAGCTAATCTTTTCGGCGGCTAATCTTTTTTTCAACCTTTCCTCACAATTCTGTTTAAAGAAGAAGCAAAAATGGATCAAGAATTAAGTTCCTACGTAGCAGAATCGAGTTTCAACTGTGAAGAGAACACTGTTTTATGTATTGAGGCTACGAAACGCCAGTTTGGGTGTTGTTTGCTTGAAGGTGCCAGCAAGACTCTCAAAATTCTGGGCGAAGATCAAACTTTGACAGGAACAAATTATGACCAAGTTAACCTGATAGCTGAGTCACTCATCTTAGAGCAGGGCCCCACTGTGTGCTTAGTCTCTGCCAGATTGGAGGAATCAAGTTTTAATTATATCGAAAATGTGTGCCAGGGGAACAATTGCCAAGTGGAACTACAACCCAATGACAGTTTTGATAGTAAAAAGGGGCTGGAGAGGCTGCAATCGGGAAATCACAGATGTTTCACGTTATTCAAAAACCTGAAAGTGACTGCAAGGGATTCAAGCGCTCTAACGGCAAGTACGGTGAATTGTATCTTGTCGTGGTTGATCAAGCGTGGCGCCGAAGATGAGGATGACGATTCTTCCACCACTTTGGTCCCTAACAGTGATAACTTTTTTAGTCAAGTTGAGACATTGACTTTAAAAGACAGGGTTTTCATTGATAAAAATACATTGTATGCATTGAACATTCTACCGCCAGCGCAAAAGATGGGGCAAGACAAATTAGTTCAAAATGCCTGTTTCAGCGTTTGGGAGTTGCTGGGTCAAGACCTTTCTGAGATGGGGAGAAAGCTACTAAAATCGTGGCTCATTAGACCATTGTCAAGCAAGAATAAAATACAGAGACGATACGAAATTGTCAGAATACTATTAAGTAGGGCCAATGCCTCACTGTTTGCCGACTTACGTATGGCGGCAAGAAGGATTCCAGATATACTATCAATCATGAATCGCTTTCAAAATGGTAAAGTCACGGTGAGCAGTTGGTGTGGGCTTGCAGACTTCTTGAAAAAAGGTCTAGAAGCATTTCGCCTGGTTTCTATGTTGCAATTTGAACACAGTTCTCGAAACATTTTCACGCGGATACTTGAGAATGTCAACTTGAAAGTTTTGAAAAGGCTTTTGGCGAAAATTAATGGGATTATCGATCTGGAGACTTCAAGGGAGACAAA
>PPJZ02000114.1:0-20407 GCA_003705955.2 Zygosaccharomyces kombuchaensis
TTTTTTTTTTTTTTTTTTTTTTTTTTTTTTTCAACAGGAAATTCAGAGGGCTTAGTTTTTTCATATCGCGCATGCATCGAAGAGCAAAAGGAGACAGCTGGAAAAAAAAATATATCATAGCGTAAAACTCCTTCCCACACCTTTTGCAAGAAAAAGAGACTTACGTCCCGCCTTACTCGCCCTGATTTCAAACCTCACGTTCGAATATATATATATATTATCTACTCTCTGCCGCTTCGCTTAGTTTGCACGTTTACAACAGCTCAAGCTGATGATTCCAAAGCCTGGGAACTACTTCTTTTTACTCCCTATAGTGGCGTTCGTCCCCTGGTGGGGGATGCTGATCGCGATGTTGGCCTGTTGGGCAGGTCAGGGCCACCCCGTCTACAGTTTCATGGATCCTGATCAGCGAACGGTGTACATCTCGGACGTGGGTGCCACGAACCTGAATCCGCTGTTCATCTCGTGTGCCGGCTGGCAGGGCCTTTTTTACGTGTTGACGATCGCATGCGAGTTCTTCCAAAGATCAGGATACTGGCCATTCAAGTTGAGGTCGAACTACAGGACCGCTGCTGATGAAGGTCACGAGGACGACCCCACTTACGACTCGATGAAGAGTGAATACACCAACATGTGCATGTCGTCGCATTTCCTCATGCCCCCATGGTACAGCGTGCACGAGAGGAATCTGATCTTTGCCTCTTTCGCCCTGGGGCTCATCGGCGAACTGGGCATCCTGTTCTGCAGTATCTTCACTACGGCCAAGTACCCTTCGGTACACACTGCCATGGTTTCCATCTTCGTCGCGTTCATGCTTCTGTCCATCGTCTGTAACATCGCGGAGTATCTGTCCATGGGTAAGCACTACGCGCTGCTGCATCCGCTGGCGCAGCAGAACCGGGTGGACGGGCTGGAAAAGATCTCATTCGGAGACTTGAAATGGTACCAGTGGAAGGGCTACATCTGGAACAAGTTCACCCTCTCCGGTCTCGCCAAGATCGCTTGGCTGTTCTGGGCCATCGTTTTCGCCATCTGCTTCGGTGCCATCGCCAACAACTCCACCAGTGCCGTCTTCGAGTGGTTGCTGGCTTTTTGGTTTGGTGTTTGGTACATCATCCTTGCGATTGACTTCTATGTCGGTAGCAGGTACAAGAAGTCACGCTTCTTCCACCAGATACGGTCCTTCGCCGGGTATTACAAGTACGACAAGCAGAATGGATCGACCCAATTCTCCCACATTGTGGACCCTATAGATGACGAGTTGATGGTCGGGGACTTGGATGCTCGTCACTATATGTCGTACACGGCGTCAGAGGAGTATTCTCGTTGATATGTTGACCATCAAAGAAACGAAACAAAGCAAACACACAACACAGCACAGCACAGCACAGCACAGCACAAACTTGGAACAAACAAAAAAATAAAAAAAAGTTAAAAAAAAACTAGAGATTTATTCATGCTAGCTAATATTATAGGGCTTATGTATAGTACGTTGGGATGCGTGATAGTATGGTGTTAAATAGTAGTGATAGTAATACAAAGTAATAAAAGATCCACCAGGTAAAAAAGACCGAGAAACAGAGACACTTTGCAGAGAAACCTTGCAGAGTTCCCCGCTCCACGTGGAAAAGAAAATACAATTACACATAGAGAACCGTACAATTTAATTAGGGGACAATTTAATTAAAAGGGGAAAAGGACGAACGAGAAAGCAAAAAGATAATAACATTGATAAACAATTAAAACACTTCCTTGAAGTAACTGTTCTGGGGCTCACCACGTTTCGCCTCGTCTGCCTCGCTGGCTGCAAGCTCCCGTAAATCTTCGTCGCCTGGCTCAGCCGCGTCGGACAATACATCGACGTCGTGCTTGGGATTTTTAACCACCTCCTTTGCCACTTTCTCGGCCACGGGCTCTTTGCCTTCCACGTTTTCCCCAATTTTGACCTCCTCGGTGGTCTCAGTTCCGGCCTCAGGTTTGTCGTCCCTCCTGTCCTCGGCCTTGGCCCTGTCCTTGGCCTTGTTCTTCTTCTTCTTCTCCGCACCATCATCATCAACTTTGACCTCCTTGGTGGTTTCCGTCTCAGCTGGGGGCTTCGTCTCCGTCTCGCCTGCCGCGAGATCCGTGTCCGCCTCAGCCGCGGGCTTTGCCTCCTTCTCCTTCCTCTTGGCTTCCTTCTTGGCGGCTTTTTTGGCAGCCTTTCTAGCTTCCTTTTGCAACCTTTTTTGTTCGGCAATGTAGTCCGAAGAGGTCATGCCGATCAACTGCTTGACACGGTCCTCATCGATGCTTTCATCACCACGAGCCTCCGCGGTGGCCTGCATGGCTTCCAACATGTTCAATTTCTCACGTTGCAGCTCCTGCTCGGTAGTGTTCAGCACACTCTTGCGCTCATTGATCAGAGCTTCGATCTCCAAATTCTTGAGGCGCGCCTCCTCCGTAGACAACGCAGCCTGCTCTTTGGCCTTGTTGGCGCTGGTCACGACATGGTCATCAAAATGGCCCTGTAGCCCGTCCCTGTCGGTCCGCAAACCCTGCAAGTCTTCCTGTGCGGTCTTGTGCTGGTCGTCTTGAGATTCAAGGGCTCTCTCGTATTTCAAAATGTTTGTCCTGTGATCTTCAATCGACTCGTGCAGTTTGGCGATCTTCTCGTTGATGGAGGCACGCTCTTGCACCAATCTCTCATGCTCCATATTGGCCTCGTCCAAACGGTCGTGGTATGGCTGTAGCAACCTCTTTTGCTCCTCACGAGCTGCCTTCAGCTCATCCTTATGCGTTTGCTTGAGGCTGGCCAGGGACTCTTTGTTGTTTTGAGCATCGAGGGCCAATTTGTCCTCCATGTCCTTTTCCAATTGTTCGCGGGCCTCCTTGGTTTGGTCCAAGAGGGCGGTCTTCTCGTTGACCTGCTTATCCATCTTGCTGCATAGGTCGGTAAACTTCTTCGTTGCATCGCCCTTCGCACTGGCCTCCTCCTTTTCGCGTTTGTTCTTGGAGTTGGTGAGCAGAGCCTCGTTGTTGTGCTCTTTGGTCTGGTGCATGGAGATCCATGCAGCCCATTCGCTGGTGACGTAGTCGTTGCGGTCGCTGATGTCCAGATCTGTGGCACGCTGGTCGTCGGCTCTTTGGTGCACTTCACCAAGCACCGGGTCAACCAAGTTTCTCGCAATGGTGTGCACATCATCAGGGGACAGCCACAGGCCACCGCCGAGATTGATCTTACCTTCATTCGTGTCCACTTTGTTTTGCGCGTTCCTTTGCGCCACTTCAATGGCGGCTTTGTTGTAAGCTTCGTTACCGAACAAGTGGGTGTGGATGTCATAGGTGGTAGCCGCCATCTCCTTTTCAGCGTTCTCTCTGGCCTTCGCCAAGACCTTCTGAGAAGTGAGTTGCGAAAGCAACTCACTTCTGGCCCTTGCCCTCTCTTCAAACTCCTTGTTTGTCAAGGCATGAGGATCCATATCCTTGACCGCGTAGGCAGCAGATTTCGCATACATAGTCTGGTCAACTTTGGTAGTAGGTGCACGGTTTTCCTTTTCCCCCACCTTGTACACCGGCTTTCTCAAACTACTCGAAGCTGCCTTGCTGTAACCACCAGAGGGGATCCCCAAGTTATACCGCTTGACTGAAACAAATCTGTCGTTGATACGGTTCTCAGCCCTCCGCTCGGCACTGGACAGCACTTTTGACATATCCATGGGCTTATTCCCGACAGGCTTGGGTACAATTTCTTCAACCACTGGAGTCTTGGTATGGTAAAAGGCCCTGTTCGCCGACTTCAAAGAATTAGCTCTAGAGGCTGCCGGCAGCACAGGTTCCCGAGCACGCCTAGCATTCTCTTCACTGGCCAGAGTCGCGGTGGAATAAGCCCTTGTAGCGGCCTGGTGAGACCCATGGTGAGACGATGGAATCACCACAGCTTCCACACGTGGCCCGCCGTTAACCACTGACCTTGCAGCGGCCTTGTGTGCATTGGGGTCAACGAAAAGTCTTTTGTAAGCTTCAATAGTAGTTTTGTTCTCAGTGGCACGGTGTGCCGCAGCGTCAGAGGCTACACGGGTGTCAGCAACGCCGGTAGAATGTGCTAAGGCGGGGGATTGGTAAATCCCATATTTCACTTTAGCCCTGTACAACGCACCTTTACTTAGTTGAGCATCATCACCCGTATGGTAGATTGAATAGCCTCGAACAATTCTCGTGGTCACAGGCTTTCCTGCCGACGTAGTAGTACTGGCTGTTACCGTCTGCACCGCGGAAGAATCACCGTTGGGGGCCAAAATGCCGTGTTCCTGTTTATTAACGGTGGAAACGAGAGACATGGCTTAACGGTATCGCTTGATGAAAACCTCTATGAGGGACCTTGTTACCAACCAATGGGACAGTGAATGTAGGGAAGATGTCTTTTTTAACACTTTTCCAATTCGAAGTCCGCAAACGTTCCCCCCCTCCCCCTTCGCTGAGCTGGGACCGTTTGCCAATTCTCCTTCAGTCACCAGCAAAAAATCATACTTTCCTAAACAGGAAAGGTGAGTACGGTTTAGGAAGCCCTTGTAATTACCGTGTTGGGAATGGCTATTTTGATTTTCGGTGCATCCAATATCATGTGATATATGTCACGTGTTTCACGTGGTTTGCTCTTTTAGGGTGTATCGGCACTAGACACTACAAGGTTTAGTGAATACACTACTCCTTCTTGGAGGGAGCACTCGCCAAGGACGTTAAAGTATGGTGTGAATATTTCACAGCACATAGTGCTGTAATCACCAGAGCTTTAGGCAGTAAATAGTGGCGACGGCCTTTTTATAGCTTTTATCAAGAAACTGGACAGGCAAAAAAATGATAAATGTTCTTCGAAATCTGTCAAGCTGCCGTAACATTTTGATCCTCCCGGAGCTTAGGCTCCAGTTCATGATTTTGACGACAAGAAATGCTTCTAGCACAGTAGTGTAAGCTCAATCTCTCATGGGTCTTGGCAATAATTTTCTTCGCATGCGAAAGGGGCACTCCTTGTGAGGAAACTGGGCATGCAAGTTCTGAGGTTATCCCTTCTTTTTACCACTGCTTGGCTCCTCACAATGCAATCATCGCCGTCTCAACTTGGTACTGCAAATTCCGGGGTAACTCAAAAATCCATATTACCCTTTTGGGTGATATGAGTGCCAAAATGTGAAGCATTGTACACATTTCCGTTTCTAGAAATTGGTCAACATTGCAAGCTGAGCTAAAAAAAAAAGTATTCGGAAGATCGATAGTACTATTGAACTTCTGTAAGGGACTTCCAGAGACTAGTTGCCGTTATTTTATCTCTTGTAAAGGCCTTTACACTATTCGATTGAAGCTGACTTGTTTAACTAAATCTCTCTTTTTTTCCACATCGTTTGACCTTTGCCGATCTTGTCGTGCTTGACAAATCAAGATGAGTTACAACTATGAGTTGTGCTTCTGGGATCCCAATGATGAAGGAGTTAACGTTTTGCTGGAGCATATATCTGCAGGTATTAAGTCTTGCCATACAATGGTAAATTTCTTCAAGCAACGAGGAGAACTAGAGAAAGATTATGCCAGGCGGCTTGGTGCCATCAACAGCAAGCTTCACAAGGACATGGAGCATAATCCGGAGTACGGGCATTTAAGCAAATCTTTCGAAATGGTGTTATCCAACGAAAAGGCTAGAGCCCAGGCTCACTCCAAACAGAGTGAAATTCTTTACAGGCAGATTTACAGCGACATAAAATCGTTTGCTGAAAAGCTGCAGGCAAGATACACTACGTTAAGTGGTAAAATCGAAAGATTGCGTATGGACAAGTATAACAAAAAGGCGGGGTGTGAGAATTTGGAGAAGAGGTTGCAAGAAGCCCAAACGAGAGCTAGGGATCTGCATTTGAATCAGGACAACGTTATTGGTATGAAAAGGAACGAACACAACCAGAAGGAGCTGATCAAATGGGAAACGACTGCTCAGGAAATGGGGTTAAAACTGGACGTTTTAAAGCAGGAGCATAAGGCATCACAAAAATACTGGTTCCGGGAATGGGCGAGCGTCGCCAGAGATCTCCAAGAGATCGACAACGCAAGAATCACATTTCTCAAGTCCAAACTACAACAGTACGCAGAAATTACTACCGAGACCAGTATTCTAGAGCAGACGAGAATGGATTCCCTGACGAACCAGTTGGTAATTTACACGGCGGCAGATGACATATCAGATTTCTCGAGCGCATATGGTACCGGTAGATTGAGAGAGAAACACAGGGGTCATAGCTCGAGTCATGGCGCTAAGCACAAGGAAAATTTTGATGCCACGCGAAGAGATAGCTTTGGTGCTACTCGCGGAGACAATAGCACCACTCGTAGAGACAGCAGAGACAGCAGAGACAGCAGAGACAGCAGAGACAGCCTCGATGACTCTTCGGCATCCAGGTCTAGGAAATCTTCGTATATGGATAATCTGCGCAGACTATCTTCTCATCTGCAAACGATTGGAAATTTGAACGATTCAAAGGCCAAGAGACACAGTACACCACCAGCGTTCCAACGGCAGAGTTCTGATGAACCACAGGAGCAATTGTACAAATCCACCGTTCGAGAAACCCGTGTGATACAGCCACACTCCCCACCACAAGACCTGGACGTCGCTGCTTACCACTCCCATCATCTGCAACCACGCTCGAGCACTGAGCGTCGTAAGGACTTATCCTCATCCTCTTCGGCTTCTTCTTCAAACCCTACTGATTTTACAACACATGTCAAGAACCGCCATAGCATGGACTCAATGGCTACTTCTGTGAGTTCGTTCGCGAACAGCATTGATGAATCTCAAAGGTTTGCCAAATCATGGAACTCTTCCAACAGAAAGCGTAAATCCATCAGTTACGTCCAACAGCAAAGTCCACCACCAACGGCAGAGTATCACCATGGTGGCGATTCTCACGGGTCCGATACACCTCACCGTCGTAGCCCCCAGAGGCAAGATATAAAGCTTAGAGGTATAAGCACTGACACCACCATTGTAAACTCTGAAATTAACCCTAATGGTATCCAGGAGCGTCGTAGGTCTATGATAATGAAAGATTCGCCCCACCCAATTGAAGATGCACTCTATGAAATGGAAAAAATAAGCAGTAATGGATTTGCAGCTTCAGATGTCAGGGTAGGGCGCATAAGGGACAGCGGGATCACTGTGACTCTGCCGCTAGTAACCAGCGATGGTGAGAAAGTAGTCAAATACGCAAAAGCTATTTATCCATTGGAGGAGGATAACGTCCCTGAATTGGCAAAATTTCAAAAGGGTGATTATCTGCTAATAACCACTGAAGTCAATGATGAATGGTACAAGGGAGAAGTATACAGTAATGACTATGTCAGCCGAGGAAACAGTTCCGGATTGATCCCTCACAACTTCATTAAACTTTTGACTTGACGCTACGTGTTTTCACAAAAAAAAATATAAAAAATGAAAGAAAATGCATTATCCGGCCATCGTCTCTAGTCCTTATGTAATTTAATATTTGTTCCAGCATGGGCTCACAGGAACTGGCCTCTTATCCTTCTCGCAAGCTGCATGTCTTTCCTCATTATCGTAATCCTCTTGGCATGTAATGCCAGCAAGTTCGTGTGCTCCAGAAGTCCCACCAAATAGGCTTCACTGGCCTCTTGCAAGGCTAATACTGCCATGGACTGCCATCGCAGCTGCTGTTCTTCAGTAGTAAACTGCTCTGTGACTTCTCTCACCAATCTAGCAAAAGGTATTTTGGATATCAACAAGTCTGTAGATCTTTGGTACTTTCTAATTTCGTAGAGAGCCTGCTCACTAGGTGTGTGTCTTTTGCTGGACACTTTCCTGTTCGACCTGATCCTAGGTCGCTTCTGCCTAATGAAAGGCTTCTCCTCACGGAGCCTCACGTTAGGCAAAACGCCGTAACCATGATTGATCAAAGATCTGGCTGGTCCTTCGTACCTTTTTCTATCCTGTTGTCGTTGGACAAGCCCTCTACGCTCTCTGTTACGCTGTAATAGAGAAAACGCTCTCTCGTTAATCCGCTGTTGCTCTAAAGATAGCTTACTCAACGTTCTCGAGCCATTTTGGACTGCACCGTTCAGCTGCCTGCTGTCCATCTTGCCGTTATCACGAATGAGAGCTGCCTTGAAGGTTTGCAATACACATTTGTTTTCGCGTAGGCGATGTTGATCTTTATACGACTGAGATGAGCCAAGAGAATGGGCGTCAATGTCAGATATACAGCGGAGAGACGTTGGAACAGGTTCAAATTGTTTAAGAAAATCAACCGAACCTACAGTGAGATTATTCACAGGATTTGAGCTGTCATAAATCAAACATTGTATCATTTTATACGAAATGGTTTTTTTTTTCCCGTTTTCATTTGACTCCAAGTTCCCCAACTTTAAAGCACATTTCAAACTAGCTGACGAAGATCGGAGAAGATTGGATAGAAACCTTTTAGGCTAGCCTGAGAGTTGCCTTGACAATTTTCAGACATTCAATTCGCCATGGCACCTTTCAGACTGGATAGTATACTTGTATGTGACAGAGAGTTCGCTCATATTTTTTGAAGTGAAAAATTAGTGCATAACACTAACAAATTACCCCTAGATAATTTACCCCAAATCTCAAACTACTGTGGTCCAATTTGGCTTGCACGATGATGTCTTTTTAGTGCCTGATGTGGAATTTCCTACCCATGTCTTCAAAACAATTAACCCAGATGGCTTGCCCGTTTATTCATCCGCAGGTACCGAATCTTCGGAAGAGATACATCCCATACAAAACGGGTCCATTGTGGACCTAGAGGCCTTTTTGTTCTTCTTAAGACTGATATACGTCTCTATTCTGTCGAACAGATCAAAGCAAAGGGGACAAGAGTCCTTTGATTCCGAACTGTCCAATATCCCAATTTTCATAATAACGCATCATTCCTGGTCACAATTCCAGCTAGAATCTATCATAAAATTTTTATTTGAAGTGCTACGTGTAAATGGCGCCATGCTGCTCCCAACGGCGCTTAGCGCAACTTATGCAATGGCATCTTTACAAAATTGTTGTGTGATTGATGTGGGAGCTACCCATACAGATATCATTCCCGTGGTGGACTATGCGCCACTTGATGCATTTACATCTTCTTTGCCGTACGGAGGAGAGATGATTAACCAAAGTTTGGCTAAGCTACTTCCAGAATTGTCCGCAAGCGCGATAGAAATTCTGAAAAAGTCGCCCATCTTCGAAGTGCTAAGCGATGATGCAAAAAAGTCCTCAGCATTTACCTTCCATGAGGATACTGAAGATGACGAAGGTGCATTGGATGTAGCAGCCATTGTGACTAGCGGTCGTGACACGCGTGAGATCCTAGAGGAAAGAGAGAGACAGAAAAAGGAAAAAAATATAAGCAATGCGCAGATGGAAAAGAACACTTTTGTAGATGATGAGGGTAATACAGTTACTGTGGGTAAGCAAAGATTTCAAGGATGTGATGAATTGATTAGCAAAATATCCGACAGAGTGGGTAAAGTCTTGGATCAAATTGATGATGTAATTAAACTCAGAGCAATTTGGGAAAATATTATTATCGTTGGCGGTCCTTCCTCTATCCAGGGCTTCAAAGAAGCTCTATTGGGTAAATTGATAAAGGATCACTTGTTGACGGAGCCAGAGGTAGAAAGGCAGAAAAGAGAGAAGGACGCCGTGGAAGCTCTGTCGGTCAAGAAGAAAAACAAGTTTTTGGGGGGCGGATTTTTGTCCAACGTCGAGTACGTTCAGGCAGCAAATGTAATAAAGATGGCCAAGTATCCAGACTATTTTCCCGAGTGGAAGAAATCCGGATATGCCAAAATACCATTTCTGGGTGCTCAAATTATCTCTAAGCAGATATTTGCTCATTCCAAGGATACCTTTTATCTGGCGAGGGAGAATTACAGTACCAAGGGTCCCAGCGCCCTGTGGGATGTATTTTTTTAGTCTGTAGAAAATAAAAGTGAAATGTATTATTAGAATTAGTTAACTATTACAACGCAGATATTACTACGCAATGGAATATGTAAAAATACTTAAGTTTGAGGGAGCTTACTCAGAATTGTGTAATTCTAGATCAACAGCATCGAGCATTTCCTTATCGTCGAAACTTTCACCATCATGACTACTGAGTGCTTTTTCGGAACCATCCTCATCCTCAGCATTTGTTGAAGGGTTGCCATCCATCGGTGTCATTTCCAAATCACTCTTAGGTTCCTCTATTTCCCCTGGTAGTTCATCACTTAACCACCACTTGAATAGAGGAACAAAAAAGCTCGCTGTTAGCACTTGTATGGCCTGATACAGCACCAGTGGCAGTAGCATTTTGCCCAAATTAGATTTTTCGTTCCCATACTGCGATGTGACCAACGAAACGCCAAGAGCCGCCGTCTTGGCCGGTCCACAATATAGCAAGCATACTGTGTCCCTCTTATTATAGTAAAAAGGCCTGAAAACCTTGTAAGAGTAGTAATAGATACCTGATGATTTTCCTTTGACCGGTTCGGTTTTGAAAATCAGTAAAATTGGATAGAACCGAGCGGCAAAAAAGCACACAACTGTGAAAAAAAGGTATAATCCCAAATCGAAGAAACAGACAAATATTATGCACGCATGCGAAACGCTTGTAAAAGCTCCCTGTTTGAACGCAGTAGAAAATGAGTTGAACATGATCAGTAACAACATGTAGGAGCCGATCTTGATGTGGTACCGTTTCAAAAAATCTGTGTACATCTGAGTGAGCTTGGGGAACACATTTTGAATAATTTGGCCAGCAGCCAGAGGTACAAACACCGAAAGCCCCACCTGGAATAAAACTCGGCGGTAAACATTCCTCACACTGCCGCCATTGGCAGGGTTGCCGAACTTGAAGAGTGGAGAATCAGTAAAAAGTTGTATCACACCTGGGGTTACAAAGGCCCCCAGCATGTTGCCGATGAACACTTCGCATAGGCATAACAAATCGTTCCCACCCGCTTTTGATGTCATAATCACGTTAGATGCCACCGTTGTTGGGGAGCCAGCCATGAGTAGAAATCCAACAAGCACCCATTCATCTATCTTCTTATTGTTTGACTTCCTAATCGCAGCGCAGAATCCAAACACGATGGAGGACGTGACAAAGAAACTAAGTAAAATCAATGTAACGTGGGCCCTCCATCGAGAGATTTCAGCCATTAAGCGTTTCGTTTTGTTGTTCAGGCCACTGTTCAGGAAGATACAAGCCACTGCACCGTATCCAATACTGTACTGGCCCCTGATCATCCCATCATCACCGGCAAAATTCGGGAAAAAATGAGCTAAAAGGATAAAGATAGCCAAACAGTAGAAGAACCACTTGCCCTTTAAAAACTCTGTCACTGGATGGTTCCATATTTTGAGCAAAGTGTCTCTGCGGATCATGATAGTGGCAGCCCAACCGGCGCAATTTCAACGCAAAGACAAAGGCAAACTGAACAAAATCTGATTATTTGAAAGTAACAAGAAAAATTCACACACTCTGAGTTCGATCGTACTTCACAACTTATCTAGAATCATTCCGCTTGAATCATTTGCGTTATCGTAATGTTAAATGTTCAAAGCTCTCTTTGAGTTCCGACTGATAAAATCCATGATGCCAGGGATTCGGCCCGAGCGAAGATAAGGTGCGAGCCCAGCGCACCAGGTCAAGCTGTGGGAAAACGTGCATTCAACACATTCGTTCTTATGACTAGAGTCACGGGCATACTCACATGAAGAGATTTCTGTCGAAAGTCGTCACCGCTGTGTATTATCCGAAGACGAGGCTTAGCTCACTTCAGGTGAAAGTCATGCAATATAAGATGGCAATCAGTAGAAATTCCTTTAATAAACTCCAAACAAGATGTTTCTTATGGCAGCTTCCGCTGCTGACTTGTTTTAAGCACATGTCACTTCATCTCATCACATCTCATCTCATAGGATTTCATCTCAAATTGACAAAATGTATTTGAGCCCGAGAAATTTCACTCTTGACAATATTAAAGGCTAGCAATTGGCCAAGCCTCTCCGCCACAAATTGGGTTCCAATGTCGTCCCAAAAGGCCATTAAATACTCTCTCGTCACACTAACGTGGATTCCCGTGGTCATGACAGTCAACGATAATGTATGCCATGTTGCCAAGATCGAAGGGACATCCATGAGACCTACACTAAACCCCAGCGAGACTTCACTTTCCACTGATTGGGTGTTTCTGTGGAAACTAAACTGTCGAAAAGCACACAATCTACACAGGGACGATGTCATCTTATTCAAATCACCTGTGGATCCTTCCAAAACTTATTGCAAAAGGATCAAGGCTATACAATACGATACTGTGCAGGCTCGACATCCCTACCCTCGTAGTGTGGTGAACATTCCGAGAAATCACCTTTGGGTTGAAGGTGACAACGTTTATCACTCTGTGGACAGTAACAATTTTGGTCCCATTTCAATGGGTCTAGTAGTAGGCAAGGCCACTAAAGTCATATGGCCACCCTCTCGATGGGGAGGAGATTTGCAATTGAGCACCGGGAGGCAGAATATCCTAACTGTGCGTCCAGAATGAACAAGCTTTGTCAAACTACATTAGTGCCATATCTTATATGTAATATGAGAGCTTGTGCATTTTAGATACGAACGATAAATTCATGAAATTTGTAAAGAACAGATAAGATAGAGGATTAAAATTTATGCAAGTCAAATTAATTCGTTATTCCCCCCTTTCATTTTCTTCCTCTAACAAAATGTTGGGGAAAAGGGATTTCTTGACTGGATTTAGCGAATGACGTTCCATGTCGTTTTTGAAGTCAGTGAGATTACCCAAGGTAGGCGTGCCCAATGGGTTCGGTGGTGTAGTGAAGGTACTGTCTCCATCTTCAAAACTGTAGCAAGAGTCCACCTCCAGTGTGTCAGCTCCGAGCAGTCTGCTCGCGCCCAAGTTTGGACTATTGGTAAATGACATGCGGCTCGAAGTGGCGGATTCGTCACTGCTGAAGAATGGGCTACTTTTGTATTTCAATAGCGATAGTTTCGGTGGTGCCTCGTGCCTAAAAAGAAGTGATGACGTCGAGTTTGTCCTTAGCGGGTGCAGTGGTTCTTGTTGTGTCTTCTTAGCGCTGGACATGCAAGTGGAGGATATCGACGTTAGACGAGTCTTCGAACTGTTTCTCGAAACCAATTTCTTGGAATCCTGCCTGAATCTATCTAGCGATTGGTCACGGTTGAGCAGGTTTTCGCTGGAATCCATTCCCACGTAGCTACAAGGGTAACATAGATGAGGGTATAGATCAAAAAAACTTTTGTAGCCGCCTTCTAAGATCAAAATATCAGGGTAGAACAAATTTGGGTATTCTTGGTAGTTGAAAATGCGATCGCAATTGCGTAAGTGTGAGGCCATCAGTGGGCTCCTGTAGGCACTGAACTCGCAATAAAAGATGAGAAGAGTGGGTACAGTGCGCACTTCTTGGATAAATTCCAGCTCCAAGTCCTCTCGCGAACAAATGTTTAACGCATGGTTGATATGACCGCCCTTGAACTCGTATTCGAACCTACAGTCCACGATACAGTACGAGTCGTAGTGCGGTTTGTGGATGCCCTGCTCCACGATCGATTGCAAAGTCTGCGCGGTGATCCTGGGGTAGCTGTCTGAGCTGACGTTTTCGTCGTGGTAATAGGGTATTTGACTTTTTGAAATCCTCGATTCTATGGCCCGAGGTTCTGTACCACTGTTTTTAACTTCTAATCGAGGCAATAGTACATCCTTAGCAGGTGAATCGACAGTGCTCATTCTACGAAGACCCGTCCTAGGTCCTCTCAGAGATTTGCGATCTTTGCGACTGACATTCAAACTACTATGCCTGAAATGTCCCAGGGGTCTTTTGCAGGGGCTATGAGAGCCATGATTCGTCGAATTGCTCCTCCTCAACGACCGCGAACTTCCCAGGGATTGGTTCAGAAACTCCTCCACGGTTAAATCGGGCTCTATTCGTTGTGGAGTGTCGATAGAACCGACCGGAGAAGAGTTCTGTGTGATCCCCGTATCCATCAGTGTGGAGGCGCTCTTCTGAATGGCCGGCATCGGCGATTCACTCCCACTCCTGCTAAAATCTATAGAGGACGAGGGAGTAGATAACTCGCCTTGATACTCACATTCCAAATTCCCTTCAACATTAAGCCATGAGTCCACCATGTCCACATCTTGAGAGTTATCCTCTTTTGCACTATCTCTCCTCTTGGGCTTGAGGAAAGAGTGGATGTTCTTCAGTAAACTTCCTTCCTCATTGAATTTGCTTCCTAATGTAATTCTTCGCATCAGGCTATTTTCACTACTTTTCTCATGGTTATTGCCCGACAGTAAGCGCACCATTGTATTTTAGCTTCAACAGGAAACCTAGATCAGCCCAATACCTAACTTTAACAAGCGAGGTAATTCGTAACCAAATACAAACAATCACTTACAGGAAAGGGGAACGAAAGAAAGAAAGAAAAAAAAAGAGGCACAGAACTGGTCAGATCTCTCTGGAAAACGTTTCTTATATTGGGGTAAAATGGTTGCGAGCCCTCGTCAAACTAATACGTATAGTTTCACTTGTAAGATCTCGTTTGAAACACCGGTCAAGTCGAAATCACTCTGACTGCTTACACCCAATTGCAACAATTCCCTTCTACGCTACCAGAACGTCTAGGGTTAGTTCAATGTATCTATACAAGTTTTTTACACATTATAAAAAGTCGTCAAAGGATGTGTAAATCCAAAGGGTTTTGTTTGCGGCAGTGATGTTTATTCTTTCGGAAAAATAAACAAGAACTAGTGCTCACCTAAAGATGCAGGCAGTACTCGGATTAAGAACTAAGTCCGACTACGAATAAATCATACGTTCTCTGCATAATTCAAGTACTTCTCGATGACATCCTCTGTGAGAGCAGACTTGCGCTTATCCTGTGGTGGATGAACAGCATCGCTAGGTTCGACGATGTAGTTTTGAAAATTTGAAATGTCCTTGGAATGAGCAAGGCCGCGCCCCCTCCCACCTTGGTCCTTGAGCGGAGAGGTCTCTGGCGTGCCGTGTTGCGCAGCGCCTCTTACTGGAGAGTTCCCAACGTGTATGAGAGCTTTCATCGGCGTGGGTATCCTTATGGGAGAGCTAGAAGATGTGGAGGTACTGTTGTGGGCACGATGTCTCACGCTGCTGTGCTGTAGTTGCTGCTGCTGAGACTGGGCATTTGCGTGTTCTGAGACTTCTGGCGGTACGCTGAGCTGGAAACTGGGTTCTTTGCTGAAAGTTATATCGTAAAAGCCGTCCTCTGGCAGTTCTGGCACGCTTATTTGGAAACTTGGTTGAGAAAAACTCATGCTCATGTCCTGGCTGGTCTGCTTCGTGAGGGAGCGGGACTGATGCAAGTTCGAAGGCTCGTAATGGCGGTCCTGTGGCATTTTAGGAGGTGTGCTCAGTTCGTAGCTGGAGTGAGACCGCATTTCTGACGCATTAGGGAGCTGTTTCGCCATTGTGTTAAGCTGATGAGAGTGAGATGGGTAATCGTGCGATTGCGCGAGGTCGTAACTGTGAGTTTCAGCCACCTGCAATAGATCGCAATGGTCGATTCTCCGAGGTTCACTTTCAGAAGCAGACATGCCGCTCTCGCCCATCCCGCTGCTGCTATTGGGCATGTTGTCATCCTCTTCCGAGACCGGCTGCGGCATGCTTTCGTGTTTGAACATGTCTGACACTTGCACGGGTTCTTCAAAGGACGATAATGACGAGTGCAAACTGGGCACACTGTAGTCGTCGCCACCTTGCGGTACGGGACTTACTCTCGGGCTCAGGATAGGTTTGCCTGGCGGTCCGTTTTGCGGTATTGGTTCCGAAGGTAGGGTATTTGGAGTTAAGGGCATGGAGGGGGAGCCACCCGAGGGAGCCGCTGATGAGCCAACCGGTTGGCTCTTTGGTTTCCTGTCCTTTTTTTTCTTCTTTAGAAACTTTGCAAAGAACTTGTGCATACCTGTATGCTTTTCCGTTTGTTTAACTGCCCTTTTGGGTTTGGTGGGTTTTGTAGTGGGTGCCCTATCCTCCTCCAGCACCAATTCCACCAGTTTCTGCGTACCAATTCTCAGTTGCGCGTCCTTTTCGAGCATTCTCCCGACAACCATATCGTTGATACGGTCGCCGTTGAGACGGTGCTCCAGTGACTGGTGTATCGTCTTATGGTAGGTGTCGAATTCACTTTCTCCATAAAACGGAAGCTCGTTGTAGAGCAACCCATAGAGCGTCACGCCGACGGACCAAACGTCAAGTTTGAAGCCGTCCACGACGTCGTCACAGCCTGGGTTTCCGAATTGGCATAGTTCCGGCGCTATGAACGCAGGAGTCCCGACGATTTTGTTCAACTCTGTCCCGAAGCACTCCGGCAACGACTCGTCCTGAAAGGGCAGCTTTTCTGGCAGCAATATGCTACATCCAAAATCTGAGAGTTTCAACAGTTTTTGCCTGCCGTCCACCAAGATATTGGAAGGTTTGATGTCGCGGTGGACACAGCCTTGAGCTTGTAAATACTGCAACCCCTTGACCATGTCTTGCAGAGCCTTTTGCACAAACGCTTGCACGTCGCAAGCGGGTACCAATTGGGTCCATTGAAGTGGAATCTCCTGCTGGTTCTGCCTTTTCCACTCCAACTCGCCGAGACTACACCATTCATTGACGATCCAAATGGCCCTGCTCGCGGGTGAATCGAGGCACTCGTGCACTTGGACCACATAGTGTGAGCGCAACTGGCTCAAGATGTAAATTTCCCACCGACACTTCTGTACGTTCATGAGCATGATGGCCTCGTCGCCGGTCATGTTCTGGGCCACGCCCCTTGATCTCCACAGTTTTATCTGCCGCATGGTCTGGTTCATCGAGTACTGCTGGTTGTTCCAGGGCCTCTTGGCAATGCTCTTGATGGCATATACGTGGTTCTGGGACCGGGCCTTGTACACTTTACCGAATTGGCCGTAACCTAGGGAGGATCCCAAAGTGTAGCCATTGATGTTGCGGCGACTTTCACTTTCGATCCTCTGCACGAGTGGCTCAATTGCCTTTGCAATGGCGTCCATGTGTTGCTCGACCACGCCATGATAAGTGGGCTTCAACGACTCCATGGAGGAAATGTGACTCACGGGTGTGATAGCTTCTGGCTCATTCGCTGGCGGACGTATTGCCCATTCGGGTACCAGGGTGGGCAGCACCAATTGGTCAGACATCCTCCTTACTCTGCGCGGAACAAGAATTAAGCTATTCTTGTTTATATTGTTTATGCAGCTCGTCTTTTTTTCCTTTTCTCTGCCCGTCCCATCTCAACACGCGAGGTGAGAAAGAAAGAAAAAAAAATAAGTAAAATAAACGTATAAGCTCAACCTTTTTTATTAGGATTTATATTTATTGTCTATCTATCTAGGCTGGTACGTAACACATTAGTCTCGTGGCAGGGGCTTGCGGTTAAAAATCGCCGTGCTTCTTGTGCGTCTTTAGGTGCTGCGACAAGTTGTCGCTTCTGCTGAACTTCTTCTCGCAGAACATGCACGCAAAGGGCCTTTCGCTGGAGTGCACAGATCGTATGTGCCTCTTGAGGTGTTCGCTGCGGCGGAACGCCTTGGCACATTCCTTGCACTTGAACGGTTTGGCATCGTCGTCGGACCCGCCACTCATCGGCGTTATCGATCTGCTGTTGTTCCCGCTCGTGACTGGCGCGGGCATGCTGTTCTGGGCATTGCTGCTGATGGTCAGGATGTTGGCTGTAGACTGTCTTCGTCTCGTAGGTGCGTGCATGTGCTGTTGCTGTTGCTGTTGCTGCGGAGCCGCAGAGGACGTTGGCACGGCGGCAGCCGCAGCCGCGGCTGCCGTGTAGTGGCCGCCGACGGTTGGCGACCTGCGCATCATGGCAGGCGGGTTCAATGAGATTTCGTAGCGCTTGGGGGCGACGTCGATCTTGTCTGCACCCGTCGTGGCCGCCTTGGCCGACGCAGACGCGTTGTCGGAGAGCACCATCGAGGGGTTGATGAACCGCTGGCTGCTGTTCTTCGCATGGTGGCCGGAGACGGATTTGGGAGACTTGGGAGAAGTCATCGGCTCCAAGTTCGGCATGCTGCGCAATATGCCCTCGTCCACGTCGTCATCCGAAGAGGTAGACTTGTCCCAGGTGGAGGGCAAGACTTTCAGATTCGAACTCGGCACGCCGTTCTCGTACAGCTTGTCGAAGAGGTCCGTGTTGAGGGATCCGTCGAGCACAGACATCGAGCTGCGCTGCTGCGGCTTCTTGAAACCGTGCCGCTGCGCGCCCGACTGCGGCACGCTGCCCCCGTTGAGCGAATTGCGCCTGACGTTTATGTGGTACCCGTTGAGCACCTCTGCGAGTTCTCGGTCGATGCCCGTGAACGGAGTGGTGGGTCTCCTGGAGGCCCTGGGCGAGACCTGGTCCTCTCGAAGCTGCTGCAGCTGCTGCTGGTGGTGCTGCTGTTCTGCCAGATTCCAAAAATCGACGTTGTGCGAGATGGACCCGCGCGATGCCGTCATTTCCGGCACCGGAGTGGACACGACGTCCTGCGTGGGGCCCTGCCCATTGAGAATCATCTCGGTGGACACGTAGTCGTCCAGCAGCGAGTTCAGGTTGGGCTGCGCGTACGGGTCCGGCCCGTTCAACTCCTCGTTCGACGGCGGCGAGAGTCCAAACGCGTCTATGAACAGGTTGTTGTTGAGCAGGTTTGGGTCGATGAAGCCACCCACAGGCGGCGGGCCACCCGCCGCCGCTGCTGCTGCTGCTGCTTCGGCTGCCGCCCTGGCGGCCGCCTCACTGGCGTTGTTACCACCGTTGGCGCCACTGCTGCTGCTGCCGCTGCCGCCCGCGGCGGCAGCGGCAGCGACCGCCGCCGCCGCCACTGCCGTCTCTGCGCTCTCAAAGTTGTTCTGTTGCCTGCTGCAACTCACCGACGCACTCCCGGACCCGGACAAAGACCCGCTGCATGCCCCGGACGACGACCCACCCTCCTTGCTGAAATCCAGCGAGAGCGACGTCGCCGTGTCGTTTCTGGAGTCAGGATTCAGCTCCTCCAGCTCCTGCGGGTCCTTCAGCAGCACCTCGGGCAGACCGGTGTCCAGTTCCATGAAAGGGTCGCTCATTCCTAGCTTCTCCTGGCTACTAGTTCCAACTTCCATCAACAGGAGCATATAAAAAATGAAACAAAAACGCTACGCTACGCTTATCGCGGTCGACCAATGGTTGTTCAATGGGTCCTGTTGGATGAGACACCTTTTTTACTTTAATTTGCCCATGTTTGTTGTGTGGGAGGGGTAACCCGTCCGTTGGACGGTGATACCATGCCATGTCGGAGCGACCGAGAGAGGACGCCAACGCGGCAGCCTCTGGCGGCGTTGGCACAGGTTACGGTGGTACGACGAGTGCGCATCCGCTACGACGGTTCGCCTGCGCGCTGCGCTCTGCGAGAATATAACCTGCGTGTGCGTTTGTGTGGGTAGCCTGCGTAACGACGACAATAATAATAGCGCTGTAGTTTATTAGGCAGCGGAGCCCGCCGGGGGCGAGACCGGCGCGGCGTGGGCCGTGGCGTGGGCGCTCGAACGCCGATTTTTCTTGGCCACGGTAAAGCCGTCTCAGCGCAAAGCGGCGTGTCGTCACCTTCTGTCACGGTGGTTGCATGTGCTTAGTTTTTTTTTTGCGCTGGGAGCAAACCCGAGCAGGCGCTCTGCACGGTAAATCGTTTGGCAGTGGCAACAATGGGATTTACGCGGCGAGCTGAGCGAGAGAGATCTCCGTAGGGCGTGATACACGAGAGGTGTCACGTGCATGTCACGCGCCTGGGCCGTCTGCTCGTTTTCGTCGCCTTTCGTTTTTTTTTCCTCTTACTTTCTCGCAGGGCCACCACCACCACACGTCGTCACTACACGACAAGAGAGAGAGAGAGAGGCGTGTACCCATACGTGCAACTTACACAGCGCTGGAGGCTCACACACAATGCAAGGCGGCATCCGGAGGAAGAAGGACCTGCTGCCCAGGTTCAAGAATGGGTCCGGTTCGAAGAAGAGAGGTGGGTATCTGACCACGCCGATGAAGAAGGTGTTGATCTACTCGTGCTTGATGCTGGGCTTTCTCGTGATGTTCCGGTATGCGTACTCGGACCTGAACAAGGTTGCGGAGTACGAGCGGGACCAGGCCGCGCCCTCGGTGGAGAGACTGGAGGCGGCAGCCGCGGCTGCCGCCGCTGCTGCCGGGTCTGTGGACAAGGAGAGGGAGGAGATGCAGCGTGCGGCGGGGGCGGGCGCGGGGGCCCAGTTCAACAACGAGGTGGCGCTACAGCAGGAGGTGCAGAACCTCGAGAAGGAGTACAAGCCGGGCGG
>PPJZ02000115.1:0-19432 GCA_003705955.2 Zygosaccharomyces kombuchaensis
TTTTTCTGAAGTTTTAAAAAGTTTTAGTGTGTGTGTGTTTTTTTTTTTTTTTTTTTTTTTTTCTCCTTCTTCTTCTTTGGCTTTTGATGCTCGAGTGTGCAAATGGACGTCTTGGCACACTGCAGAGTCTACCCCTTGGCAAGCGTAAGTACGGACATCTTTCCCCTCTCTCTACGTTTCGTTTAACTAACAAACAGTTCTACCGCCCTGTGCCGCAGTTTTTCCAACTACCGGCGTTGTTGGACCCTCACCGCGAGGTAGCGTTTTGCCATCTCATCGAACATGGTTTTAAATTCACTCCCTTCAAAAGGCGCCTTTGGTCTGAGTGTGTGAGATGTAGCGTCGACGAGGGGTCCAGTGTGCTCGTCGTGGACGTGGTCTCCGAGTGGAGGGAGGTGGTTCGCGAGGCCCGCGAGGCCCGCGGTGACGTACATTACATGAATTCGACCTCGATCCTCACCATGGAGGGGCTACAGAGTTTTTTACTCCAATTGAACAGCTCCCCGGAAGAGGCCCTGAAACGCTGCTGCTGTAGTAGACAAGAACGTTTCGACACGCAAATCAGTGGCATAGTCATCGACAATTTGTCATATTTCACTCACGACATGAGTTCCTACACGGCATTGCTGAAGATCCTCAAGCAGCTACGGCAGACGTTTGGTTGCTGGGTGCTCACGACCAGTTACGGGCTCGAGTACTACAACGGCGTGGAGAACGCTACTGCGACATCCAACCGTGGCGGCGCACTCACCCGCCTGCCCGCAAGCTACACAAGTGAAATGGACGCTGTCATTCTTAGAGAAACGGCTGAACTTGGCCGGTTGGTGGGTGGGTAGCTCATCGCATCACCACGGTTGACTGCCGTCACTGTGAACGAGGTGATTTTTTTTTCGACATTGATGGAGAAAAAAAAATTGGGCGATGAGATGGAATTAGTACCAGTACATGTACTAGTGAGTACATCCAACCCTCAATCGCCAATGTCGTCTGAGGAATCACAGCAGCAAAGACGCGGGTCGTATGTGGCCATAGACTTTACTCCTGAAGTCTCCAAACAATGTTTGAAGCAGATGGAATTTTACTTTTCCGAGTTCAACTTCCCCTTCGACAAGTTTTTACGTATGACAGCTGAAAAGAACGACGGGTGGGTACCCATTGGGACCATTGCCACTTTTAACAGGATGAAAAAATTCAGGCCCGTGGAGAAAGTGGTGGAGGCTCTGCGTTCTTCGAAAATCTTGACCGTTTCTGAAGATGGCGAAAACGTCAAAAGGATCGAACCGCTGGACCTGGAGGGCACGAAGAACGCTCGCCACGAGCGCAATAAGCGCACGGTGTCCGTGATGAATTTCCCCCACGAGGATGTCACAGACATGACTGAATTGCAAGAGAAATTGGAGGAGTTCTTCGGCAAATTGGCACAGATCAACCAGGTCCGTCTAAGAAGGGAACGCGGTAAAAAATTCAACGGCACCGTAATTGTGGAGTTTAAGGATTTGCAAGAGTGTGAAAAATTCCTCAAGACGTATTCCGGAGAAGACGCTGAGACGTTGTCTTTTGAAGGTCGTAAATTGGACATTTTCACCAAGAAACAGTTCGATCTGCAGAGGGAAGCCACTAGGGGTAAGAACTTCAGCGGTTCAGGACAAAAATCCAGATCCTTCACTGGCCACAGAAAGAACATGCCCAAGAAAGAGCAAAAGGATGAGACGCCCTCCAAGGAGGAGGCGGCGGCCGCCAAAGAAGAAGAGATCGAACAGCCAAAGACTAATTAATGTATCTATGTATTTCGCTCGAACGCGGGTCCTAATCTTTCCGCAGTATTGATTTTTCTGGGCGTCAACGACAACCTGTAGCTTGCAGGGTACCAACCACCGTTTTCCGAAGGCCGCGGGGCCGGTGCAGCGTCGTTCCACTCACTGGGCAGAGCATACGACCAGCCGGGCGTCACAGTGGTTAGCACTTCACGGCCCCTCTTCCCCGACTTGAAATAAGTGAGGGAACTCGTTGGGTTTTGCCTTGTCCATGCCGTCTTGGTCACTTTGGTCGGTGGCTGCGTTTGCATCGGGGCAAACTTTGCCAATCCGTTCTGACTTGCGTAGGGAAGCGAGAAGCTCATGGAGTTGAGGTTGGCCAGGATGTCTAAAGTAGTCATTCTCACCTCACGCGAAGGTGGAACCGTCTCCGTGGCTCGTTGCGGCGTCCTAATACCCACCATACCGGTCAATTGGAACCGCGGAGAGTACTGGATGGTGTGTCCCCCTTCCGTAAGCGCCATTACCTGCAGATAGTACCACCCGTTAGCCCCCACCGTATTAGAGAGCGGGAAACGGAATTCCTCATTCGCCACCTGCTTGGCGTCTGCCTTGCCCACGGGTTCGAACGATTCGATGTTGAAGTTGGGACCTGACACCAGTGTAAAGATGTATTCGAGCACTTCATCTTTCTGAGGGCTAGGGCTGTCGCTGATCACCCACTTCACTGTGATCATGGCAGAACCGGACGACAAGTCGAACTTACTCCCATACGTCGGAGATGTCACGGTCACTTCGGCCCTCACGATACGCCAGATACTACTTACCAGCAGCAGCAAACGAAAAAGAATCATTACGGGAGGCTAAAGAGTGGGAAAACAAGAAATTGCAAGGAGAACGGGAGTAGTTCTTGATATATACGTGGAAAAGATTAAGTCAATGCTTTATTGGGTTTCTCTGTGTTTCTCTAGTCAGCATTTCTCAATATTTTTTATTTCATTTGATATAATTTTTTCAATTTGTGACGTTGGCCAGCGACAGAGAGACATCACGCGACCTCGAAGTCTATCCCATCCTATCCTCCCTCTGATTCCCAATATCCGACAGTTTCAAGTCCAATCGCCGGTTTTGAGGTGGAGGCCTGGAGTTTCCCCCCCAATTTATTAAACGTGTGCGTTGCGTGGGACCAGATAGGTAAGGGAGAGAAAAATTAAAAGAAAATCGGCCTCTTCTCTACGTCTCTTTCTAGTGGCTCAAGAAATGTTGAATTTTTTTTATCGGTCGCGAACCTGGCCGTTGAACGATGCCCTGCGTTGGAAAATATATCGATAAATGAAAAAAAAAAAAAAAACTGTCGTAAAAAAGAAAAAAAGGAAAGTCATTCTCAGTCGCGTATATAATCTGAAGAGCTGCGGTTGTCAATTCCTGCTAAAGCGCTCCTGTTCCATCTGAAAACGGCAGTCGCTAGGATGGTTGTTGCCAGGACCCAAGAGCTCTCCAATGGCTCTGCCACTGAGACTTCAGAGAACAAATACGCGGTAGATGCTTATGGCCATGTCTTCAAGGTGCCAGAGTTCACTATCAAAGATGTGCTGGGCGCTATTCCCTCTGAGTGCTATCGCAAGAACCTGGGGCTTGGTTTGGCGTACGTGCTTAGAGATATCGTTTCCCTTGTCTCGATTGGATATTTGACGCATCAATGGTTGTATCCATCCTTATTTAACGGCGCTGCAGACCAATGGTCTGTGCAAGTTGCCAAATTCGCCTTTTGGTTCACTTACACGTACGTGCAGGGTCTCTTTTGCACCGGACTGTGGGTATTGGCGCACGAGTGTGGCCACCAGGCCTTCTCAGACTATGGGTCGGTTAACGATTTTGTCGGCTGGTTGGTTCACTCGTACTTGTTGGTGCCATACTTTTCGTGGAAGTATTCGCATTCCAAGCATCACAAGGCTACAAATCACATGACGAGAGACATGGTATTTGTACCACCAGAAGAGAATCAATTCCGTGAGAATAGGGGCCTTGTGGGAGATCTTTTGCACCACTCGGAGGATTCCCCACTGCGTACTCTTTACGACTTGCTAGTGCAACAGTTGGGCGGATGGTGGGCCTACTTGACCACCAACGTGACTGGACAAAAGTATCCTGGTGTCGCCAAGTGGAAGTGGAACCACTTCTACCCCTACACGCCTCTATTCGAACGTAGGGATGCGCTTTACGTATTCCTAAGTGATTTGGGGATTGTCACCCAGCTGTTGGTGCTCAAAGTCTGGTATGACCGTTTCGGGGGCTGGTCGTTGTTCATCAACTGGTTTGTTCCTTATGTGTGGTGTAATCATTGGCTAGTTTTCATCACCTACTTGCAACATACGGACCCCACCCTGCCTCACTACGAACCCGAGGAGTGGACTTTTGCTAAGGGCGCTGCTGCTACGGTCGACAGACAGTTTGGGTTTGTTGGTCCGTACATCTTTCACGATATCATCGAGACTCACGTGGCGCACCATTTCTGTTCGCGGATTCCGTTCTACAATGCAAGAGTGGCTACAGAGGCGATCAAAAAAGTCATGGGAGATGCTTACCGTTCCAGTGATGAAAACATGTGGGTTTCTCTGTGGAAGAGCGCTCGTTCCTGTCAATGGGTCGAGGGGAAAGACGGTGTTCTCATGTTTAGGAGCTTGAACGTTAAGGGAGGGTCCGATTCGAAGAAATCTATGTAAAGAGGCTGAAATAATTGTATATTTATATTGGATGAAAATCGCCAAGCTAACATGTGTGGTAACTTGACGAATGGCGTAGGAATATCGCCTGAATTTATCGGAGAGAAGTTGATTATCCTTCATTGCCGTGTAGAGAGGTGGCTTTTTGATAAATCACTGGTAGGCAAAGGAGCATACTTTAAAAGCTTCTCTTGAGTTAACAAAATAAATATATCAGGGTATGATTACAAATTCATTCATAAGTTCTATCAAAAAATGTAACAACATGAAAAATCAATGTTATAGGAATTACCATAGAGGATTAAGTTAGAGCGTATTTTTGCGGTGGCATCAACACAGCGGAATGGTTAGCCCTCTGGTCCATGCATAAGATCCCAAGATAATCACCAAAAGACAGTAGGATATGGATATAGATGCCACATAATAAAAAAGCATTCGAACGAATTCCAACTTGTAGCCTTCGTTAATAAAAGTACTAATTGTACTCAAATTGCCACAGAGGCCGATCACTAGAGCGTTCGTGACATGGCATGCGTTCTTTGTATGGGCCACCGGTAAGATTTCGTGGTAATTTTTCCTACCACGAATAACCAGCTGGAACACTGCAATCAAAGTCACCGCAGACTCGTTAGCTATAAAAGTGCCAATGGGGAAGTTCTTAATCAAACTGTTAAATCGGTTAGAAAGTTCCAATCTCAAGAAACTGCCAAATAAACCGAACAGCACAGGTAAAGTCCACGTTCCGCGAGAGTAATTCCCATAAACACACGTCAATACAATCGTTAAAGCTATCAACGGAATCGCTAAAAGAGCAGATATCCATTGTAGAATACGCAGCAACTTAGTGACCCAAAGTTTGGGCCCCGGTTCTAAAACGTGGTCATCTTCCTTCTCCTCTGGGGCTTGACGCCTGGCTAAGGGCACGATAATTGATTTGCCCAGTCCTCTGCCGAATAGATAAGATCCCATGGAAACGAAAAGCTGCGTTAGTAAAACGGACAAGAACTCCATGATCCCATATGCTCTATTAGGTAATTTCGTACCGTCTTCGATGTTTGACGGTGTCAAACTGGTCGAATGCAGGAAAATCTCGAGCATCATAGTGGAGTAAGACGAGTACGCACCGCAGAAACCCGTGGTAAATGTAGTGAAAAGCGATTTTAAATCCTTTGCAGCAAACCACTGGGCGTCATTTAGCTCTTGGCACAGTCCCATGACGGCGCAGGACGTCAAATTACTCCAGAGGATGCTGCCGGCGTCGACATATGCTGGGCTATAAGATGACAGTGCTGTCGTTCCTGATCGAGCATAGCAACCCAATATGGAGGCAGTTGTAAATGAAAGATAGAAGATAATCCGAGGATACGCATCACTCTGGGTAAACCCCATTGGCACGTTACACTACTTCTTCTTCTCGAGAGCCTCGGGAATTAGAGAGAATATCTCGTTAAACGATTACCTTTAAAGTTTATGGTTGTCACCGCATGAATATTACGGACGTCGCGGGCGACGACATATTCCTCGGTGCAGGCCATCGTCTACTCGACGGTTGGGCGAGTAAGCTTGAAGACGTAGGTAAAGCGTGGTAGGGTGTTGCATGCCTTGCTTACGAGGTTGAAGATACTACCTAAAAATTCTCATTCTTTGGAAATATTTTGGGAGTAATTTCTTTTTCTCGACCGTATTCATCGCATTCGAGAAATAAAATACTTTCAATATGATATATGGGAGAAGGCTTTCCATGTGGTGTGAAGTGAGAGCTGAAGTTGTGGAAGCAATTATTCCAAAACCTATAAATCACAGGGTGTTGCAGTAATGTGTGACAGGGCCTAGAACCAGATATTGCAGTGTGCTTCGACAAGGGAGGCGTTATCATTGATCTGCTCAGCTCGAGATACCAAATTGTTGAATATTTGTGCCCCATTGGCTACTAATCCAAAGATATATCGAGGTGTAAAAATTACATCACGATAACCGTAACGCCAGCGTAAATAACAGAATGAAGTTGTGTCACTAACGATTACCAGTCCCGCCTTGTATTGTGAGTTAATTGAGTGAATCCAAAGTCTCCTAACGGTGGCTTTACATTGCTCCCTCCGTTGCACTTGCGTAGCTTTAGTGCTTCTACCTTGCCACCCACAAAGACTTACCCCCAGCAATGCTCCATAAACCACAGCAAACGTCGGCATGAAGGCACACAAAGGGAGGAAATCTGACCCTTTGACCCCTAGGGACTGTTACCAAGGGAATAGGTAAGTAACCCTTGCCCAAGGGCAAGGGTATTTGAGGGCAGCCCAAGTGCCCACACAATATGGATATTCCTTACGTGGATGACCATCGAAGCTAATAACTCGAAATGCCAATTGAGTCTGTTGTTGCATCTTACGTTTACGACTCCCGTGGGAATCCAACTGTCGAGGTAGATCTGAAAACTGAGGACGGTTCATTTCGAGCCATTGTCCCCTCGGGTGCATCGACTGGGAAACACGAGGCCATTGAGCTGAGGGACAGGGACAAATCGCTGTGGGGCGGCAACGGCGTGACAAAGGCTGTGGATGCGGTCAACAATATCATCGCTCCTCGTCTCATAGAGTCCGGACTTGACGTTACGGACCAGCGCGGCATCGACAATTTCATGATTAAGCTCGACGGCACTGCCAATAAGACGCAGTTGGGAGCCAACGCCATCGTGGGTGTTTCTATGGCGGTGGCCCGCGCGGGTGCAGGGAAGAAAGGGATCCCTCTCTACCAACACATTGCGGAATTGGCTGGGTTTCTCGATGACAAGTTTGTTCTACCAGTGCCGTTCTTCAACGTTCTCAACGGCGGCGCGCACGCTGGTGGCTCGTTGGCATTCCAAGAATTCCTGGTAGCACCTCTTGGTGCCTCGACCTTTGAGGAGGCCGTCAGAATCGGCTCAGAAATATACCACGCGCTCAAGAGCCTTGCCGCTAAGCGTTATGGAGCTTCGGCGGGTAACGTCGGCGATGAGGGCGGGATTGCGCCCGACATTCACACTGCGGAGCAGGCTTTGGATCTAATCGTGGAGGCTATTAAGACCACCAATTATGAGAACAAGGTTGGTGTCGCCATGGATGCTGCACCTTCAGCCTTTGCCGAGAAGGACGCCGGCGGTGCGTATAGGTATGATCTGAACTTCAAGAGGTCGTCAGGGAGTGCAAACTGGCTGACTGGGGGCCAGTTGTTAGGCCTGTACAATGGGTTGATTGAGAAGTACCCATTTATCTCACTCGAGGATCCGTTTGCCGAAGACGATTGGGATTCATGGGCAAAACACTACAGTGGGTTCGATCGCAGCAAAGTCCAAATTATCGCCGACGACCTCACGTGCACGAACCCCGCCAGGATCCGGAAGGCCGCCGAAGTGAACGCGGCCGATACGCTGCTGCTCAAGATCAACCAGATTGGGACTCTGAGCGAGACGATCGAGTCCGCCAAACTGGCGTATTCTGAAGGGTGGGGGGTGCAAGTCTCGCATAGGTCAGGTGAGACGGAAGACACTTTTATCGCAGACATGGCGGTGGGCCTGAGGACCGGCCAGTTGAAAGACGGTGCCATGGCCAGATCTGAGAGGGTGAGCAAATACAATCAATTGCTGAGAATTGAGCGTGAGCTTGGCCGCAGGGCAGTGTATGCCGGCAGAAAATTTCACACAGCTTACAAGTTATAGATGATGCAAGTGTACACTGCCTCTTTTTATTTGATTTTCTTTTCATTTGTCCTTATCGGCCGTTGCTCCAGCTTAACCTGCTGTTTTCAACCATGTCTCCTGCAAATGGCACTGCCCTCGGCGGCATCTCCCCGATCCCAGCTCGCTCATCGTTCGCAAATAGATTCTAAGAATGTATATACATACGTAACATAAACATCAAAACAAATTTTGGTCATAACATGTGTGCATACGGCACCGTTTTGCGTCAGTGATATGCATACCCGCACGCCTTGCCCACGTGCTCGTTCAGCCACACGTCCACGTTGCGAAACCGCAGCCCGCAGTGCTTGCACCGGCCGGGCACCACGGAGCGGTCGCGCTTCTTTGTGCCCGGCGGGTACTCGAAGTGCAGCGCCTTGAGGTGGTTTTTGAAAGTATCGCAGCGGCTGAACACGCCCGTCTGGTGGCAGTTCGAGGTCTCGAACCCGAGCGGCTTGGATTTGTAAGGATACACCTCCATGTCCAGCTGTATCAGCGAGGAGTTGAACGGGCACTTGAAGGTACCCTTGATCTGGTGCAGCGACCGGAGCTGATCGCGTTCGTCGAGGTGTGGCTGCTGCGGCTGTTCGTCTCCGCTGTCGCTGGAGAGGATCGACGAGACGCCGGCGGCCCCCGCCGCCGCCGCGCCGCCGTGCGCGTTGATCTCGACGATCTCGTCCTTCCAGTGGCGCTTTTTGTGCCTGACGAGGTCGTTGTTGCGCGCGAACCCGCGCTGGCACACGGGGCACTTGTGGGGTCTGTTTTCCGGGGTCAGGTGAGTGGACTTGTGAGTGGACAGGTTGGCGTAGAAGTTGTGGCAGATAGGGCACTCCTTCTTCTTGCGGGGCTTGTGAATGCCGGCGACGGCCATGCCGCTGGCGCCGCTGGCGCCACTGGTGGCGCTGCCGGCGCTGGACAGGAGCGGCGATAGCGAGGGGGACCCGAGGCCGCCAGGCGACAGCGACCCGAGTCGCGACGACGAGGACTTGGGACCTGCGACGGCGGCCGCAGCCGCGGCGGCACTCGCCGCCGCGGCAGACGCAGCGCCGGTCGCAGCGCCGGTCGCCGTGTTGCGCCGCGTGACGATCCGGGGCACCGTGTTGGGCACCGGCGGTTGCGCCGTGGACAGGTGGTACGAGAGGACGGTCTCGGGCTGGTACTGGTTTTCCGCGGCGCGGATCAGGCTGTCGAAGGAAGAGATGGGTGGCAGGGTGACGTGGGGGGCACTTGCAGAGGTGGCAGCGGTGGCAGAAGCAGCGGCAGAGCCGGCAGCGTTTGCCACAGCAGCAGGCGCTTGCAGCGCCTGCTGCTGTGGAAGCTGCTGCTGCTGTTGTGGCTGCTGCTTCACGTGTAGCATCGGCACATCGGGCATCATGGCAGTCATGGCACACCCCTCGTGGCCTCCCCACT
Source organism: Zygosaccharomyces kombuchaensis (assembly GCA_003705955.2). Classification (NCBI taxonomy): domain Eukaryota; kingdom Fungi; phylum Ascomycota; class Saccharomycetes; order Saccharomycetales; family Saccharomycetaceae; genus Zygosaccharomyces; species Zygosaccharomyces kombuchaensis. The sequence goes on from PPJZ02000115.1 coordinate 9,600, forward strand.
CCGCACGCAATAGCCGGCAGCGCCCATCACACACTCCCTTTTATAACGTTGCCGCCGCGCGCCCACGTCCCGCTGCTTGCGCAGGTTTCGAGTTGCGTTGCGAGCGTTGCGAGCTTTCGCATGCGTTCGCGCCTCGGTTACTACTGCGCGGTCCCGTCGAGCGGCGTCTTTGCTCTGCTGCTGCTGCGCCATAGCAGCCGCTTGGCGCGTGCGGCGGGCGAGCGAGAGTGAGCGGAGCGAGCGGAGGGAGAGGGCTGCCAGCCGGCCGGCGATGCGGGTTTTTCAGCCGCTCGATCCGCGCGCCACGCGCCGCGGAGCTTACTTACAGCGGAGCGGGAGGCACGCCACCGGGGGCTGGCTGCGGCGGGGAAGCCGGGGGCAGCGCAGCGCAGTGCTGCTTGCAGTGCTGCGCACTCTGCGCAGCACTACCCACACACTACCCACACACTACCCACACACTACCCACTCACTCTCGCTTGCCCGTGGCCCGCTGCTCGGCGGCTTGCCTTCTCGAAAGAAAAAGCCGCATAAGAAGCGGGACGCGAGGCTGCGACCAGCAACCCGCACACGCGGCGAAAGCTCAGGGGAGGCTCGGCGAATCGTGAGTGTTGTGACGGTGCGTGATTACGGCGTCCACGTCACGCTGTATATGCCGCTCGCATTTAATCCCTCCCCTGCGTCTCGCCAAGCGAGCCTCGCGGAGCCTCGCGGAGCGGGCACGGAGCGATCACGGAGAAGGGAGGGCGACGCGGCAGCCAGCGGAGCACGCGGAGCACGCGGAGCACGCAGAGCACACAGCGCAAGCGGCGGGGCCCCTGGGCGGCTAAACGGCGAAAACGCCAAACGATCAAACGATCGAACCCCACGCGGCAAACGAATATCCGATATAATATTCACGCGGCGGTCACGCGGTGGCCATTGTTGCCACCGCGCGCCTGCGCCACTCCCCAACAAGCGCGCGAGTACCGCTCGGCGATACCGCGGGGGTGGGCCCGCGGAGGAAACACGGCACTAACCGGCTTCTTGTTCCTGTGTCGTTTTCTCGTTTCTGTTTTCTTAGCCAAGACCTGAGATAATTCTTACTCTTCCCATGGAAAAAATCACTGTGAATGCCGCACCATCTGAAACAGGAACCAACCTGAAATGATCGGCATTTACGAGGTCTCGGATGTCCGTTAGTAGTGACAGAGATATTTGTCGGTCGCTCTCGCTACTTAACTATATATGAATTTCACGCCTTTCTAGAACCAGAGGGCTTCTCGTCAAGCTTCGCTGCGTTCTTCTTCTTCTCGGCCTTCTCCGCCTTGTGGTGCTTCTTCCCTTTGTAAGAACTGATGTAAAAGGAGATGAACAAGACCAGATAAGAGGTCAAGATCAAATAGCCGTAGGCGGCTGCATCCTGAGTGCCGTAGCAACTACCCATGTTGGGCAGAATGGTGGAGAAGTACTTGTCCGCGTAGAAGGTGTAGGTCGCAAAGTACACAAAGACCACATCGATCACAAACTGTAGAATTTGGAACCTTGTCACCCACTGCTTCCACCACACCTTGATACCACGTGAACTTAGATAGAAGTACCAGTACATCTGCACGTGCACGGCCAGGTTCAGCGTGATGGGCACCCACTCGATGGAGGTTCTACCGGTCAGCTGCGAGTAGCACAGCAGCGCCGTCGCACTGTGGTGGTAAACGTGCAGGAACAGCAGCTTCTTCCTCTTCAGGATGAGGAAAACAGTGTCGATCAACTCGAGGAACTTGGACAGGTAGTTCAAATAGTACAGGGTCACCAATTTGGGCGTGAAGGCCTGCTTGTCGCAGATGGCAAAGAAAAGACCGTGTTCCACAACCATGGGCACCAGTTGTTCCGCCAACAGCATCAACAGCACGAGGGAAACGGTGGTCAGAAACAAGTTGTGCACCTGGGTCAAGATGGTTAACTTCATTGGAGGCGCGTTCGCCGCACGCAGTAGGTACTGCCCGGTACTGATCACCACGCAGTACACGGCAATCATTCCCATGGCTTGGTACCCATTGGCCATAAAAGTCTTGCGGTCCAAGAACTGGAAATCCTCCGCTGGGTACCCGGCAAACTTTTCAAATGCCTTGGAGAAGATGGGCCATAGCTCCAATCCAAAGGGGTGCTGCACGGAGGGTACGTGGCAGCGAATCCAGTTGGTGTTTTGAATGAAATTCGCAAATGGAGGGTACGCGCTCTCCACGACGACTTGCTCCACTGCGGTCTCGACGGCTTGTTCCATGATCGCTGGTGTAAAGAACGAACGAATGAAGGGGGGAGAGGGGGGAAGGGGAGGCGACCAGGGCTAGATTAAATAGAAGGGGAGGGGGGGTTTAAAAGAGAGAAAGAACGAAATAATGAAAGAAACAAAAAAAAAAAACTGGTCCACGGCGATGGTGAAAAGTTTCTCTCTAATACGTAAAGCTGCCTAGAGAGATTTCTCCTCGTGTGCTTCGGAAGAAAAAAAAAACAACAAAAAAAATAAGAAAATTTGCGTCCTTTCGGCGACAAACCTGATGATGCCCTACGCGGTTCGCGATCTGCTTGCATTATTTAAAAAAAATAAAAATTTGAACAAATGTGTGAAGAAAAGGAAAACAAAAATCGCTTCGAAATTAACCCCAGAAGTCAAGCGATGCCACCGTGTCATAACCCCTCGAATCTTCGTACACGTACAAGATTTCTTGAGAACTGGTCTGTAAGAGCCGTATCTTTTCGCCAAGCACTGAGCTGACCAGCTCACCGGTGTCGATTTTCCTTATCTCGATAAAACTGCTGTCGAATGCCAAAATGTATGGATACCAAATGGCGAATTTCTGCGGCTCACCTTCCCAATGGATGATGTGCGAGTCCTTCTTTCTCCAACCTTGGTTGTTTACGAAAAAGGCAAACTCCGTATAGCACAGGAGGAACATGTTGCCAACTCGGTAGATCGCCATCGGCTTCAAAGTGTCCCTGAGGGCGAAATCTAGCGACGTGTCTGCAGGATCCAGAAGCGACTCGTGCGCGCTTTGGGAAACGCTGACGATTTGGAAACCCTTCTTACAGCCTATGCACAAATTGTCCTTGAGGAACGAAATCGACACGGGTTCCGAATCGAACACCACTTCGGTGATCTTCTTCTTGAGACTCTTCTTGCCAGACGTTCCGCCGCTTTCGGATAGCAGTGGGTGGTCGTGTTCGAAGAATTTGATCGAGTGTGACGAGCTATGCGCAGTCACGATCAACCTCTTGCCGTAACAGTCTCCGTCCGAAAAGAAATTGACGTGATTGACTAACTCCTTGCTGTGCTTCTTGAAATAAACTGTCCCGTTGCCTTCCGTCCTCAACAGTGCCATCGGACAGCTGTACAACTTTTTGTCCACCAGCACGAGGATCGATTGGAACTCCTCCAGTACGGCAATTTGGTTGATGTTGTTTCTCTGGACCACTTGAACAGGCGTGGAGAAATACGTAGACCTCTTTTCAGATTCGCTATCTCGCTGCCTCCTAATGTTACTCATGTAGAGGCCAGAATTCGTTGCGATCAACAACTTTCGTCCACCGTCACAGGACGTCACACTGTTAATCTTATTGGTGTAGTCGAAGAATCGATCACTAATCTTGGTCACATTAAACATTTCCGTTTCGCTGAGTATCCGCTTTTGCTCCTGCTTTATCTTCTCCAGGAGAGTCTGCAACCCGGCAAGCTGCGCAGCGTACAATGTCACTTGGTAACTTTGCTTGGCACCGTAGTACAGAAAGGTGACGGCGTTCTTCGGGTTGCTCGAGGCAAAATCCGGCTGCAGCACGGAACCAAAGCAGTCTGGCTTATGACCTATTGTCTTGCGCAACGATGGAATGTCTTCAGCCGGGCAGGCGAACAACAGTGACAGCGGTATGGGCCTTTGGAACACCTTTTGCTGGTGCCACTTGTTGACCGACTTGGCCTTCAAGAACAGCAGCATGTTGTCTAGCAGGTAAAATTGTATGTCCCCGACAACCGTTCCGTCAGATTTCGTCAATTCCTTCCTAGACAATATACCTTCGTGCTTAATTTTCCGCCTCTCATCGTTCAACCCCAAATTGACGTACTCGTTCTTGAACAAAATTTTTTGTTTCAAGAGCTTCACATCGTGCCTATCCTGTGCCACACCACTAGCTCTATCAATGCGCTTCATAAATCCTTTTAAGGCCTCCATGGCTTTGGTCAAGTCCTCCAGGTCCCTCTTATCGTTCTTTGGATCTGCCGATTTTAAGATCTCTCGAACCAGTAACATGTAACGACCAGGCCTGGAGACACCTTGCGACAAAAATGAATCTATACCATGGCGTAAAGAGGAACTCATCATATCATCGTCGAATCGAGCAAAATAAGGATTCACCGATCTTTGAGTCTCAATCAAATACTTGGCATATGGCCTAGACGCAACGTACGACACAAATGGTTCGAAGAACGGAATAAACCTTAACATAATATCCCCAATACCCCTTACCACAGGCGCCGCTTTTTGCCTATCCGACAAAGCCTCTAGAAACCTTCGATTCACAGAGTACATGTCATTGATGTGTGCAAAAACGTGTTTGATAAAATTTTTCCTAATGTCTGCTGGAATGATATTAGTCTCTGCCAAAGTTTTCATAAAAGTATCCCTCGTTACCTCTAAGGATTTCACAAAATTTTTCTCCGTAATGAAAACTTCGTATATAGCCTCCTGTCTTTTTATCTCTCTCTTGGATAATGGTTCCACGATTTCCTTGGAGACAGAACTAGTCCATGAAGGTTTCTCCTCTTCGTCATCGTCCAACGCCATGGAAATGTTGCGTTTCAACCCACCATTGGGTTTCAAATTTAACCTAGCTTGCTGTTCCAATCGGCGGGGACACGATATCGAATAGCATAACTCATCCCGCGTACAGGTTGGCGAATAACATTCTGTCAAAAGAATAAATACACCATTTACTGAGTGTAACTTTGTAGCGTCTTGATGTTTGCTGTTGTGAATCACACGAGCCCCTCCCGTCTGGTCACTTCCAATAGATGATGTGGAACCGGAGGTGACAATTGTGGATGTGGAAGTAGATCCGATATTATTCACTTGACTACTGCTTTGTAACATCATCAGCGGGTCGTGGGTCACCACACCGGTGGTCCCCGTCCCAATGACTCTTGAACTGTCTGTAAACTCGTAAACTTCATGCGGGGAATCTCGCAATCTGTGCTCGTAGACCACATCGTGGAATAATTTTTGAGCATCTAACGATCTACCGAGAAGCAATGCCAAATTACGGTCAGAAGTACGGACGATGGTGCAGATTGTATCAACCGCCTCCTGCCCCGTGAACGCGTCTCGATATATGAGTCCATCCTTCTTATGCGCTCCGATATCGATAGTTGCCTTAAACTTGGTGGCTACTCGAGATAACAATGCAGGATACACTTGTGGTCTCTTTGTAGATGCGCTCAATAGAGGTCTCCCCGAGGGTAATGACCCGCTACTACGACGGTCATTCAACAGAGTGTTTCCCGATGTTGAAGTGAACCTTTTGGATGCCAAAGAATTGGTTGAATTTCTCATCTTTAGGCCTAAGCCCATGGACGACGAGTTATGCTGATTACCTGCTGCACTGTGGCTCAGTGTGCTAGTGCTGCTATGGTTTCCGCCGCCGTAAAAATTGAACGAATGATGCCCATGATGCTCCAAGAATGGATTTGAGGAGCCATCGTGTTTTTGCGGAATCTTCCTGCCGCCGGAGGTCTTTGATTGAATAGAAGATGCAAAATTTTTTAATGTAGACGAGTTCAACGACATCGACCTAGGACCGGCCGCCTGGTTGTAACCTTGACTCGAATGTGAATGCTGATTGGAAAATTGATGCTGGAGCTGCTCATGCATGTCCTTCGAATTGGGTCTCGAAAATATGCCAAACCCTTGCAATGGCGACTTTTTGGACTGAGTAGGAGTCCCGCCGTTCGATGTGGAAAAACTCGTTTGTTTCTTGAGTCCAGCTATGGCCAATTGCGGCAAGGAAGGAGTTCTCCTTGGTGTAAACTCACTCTTGGACCTCTGAGGTACTTCCTGAGTTTCCGCATTTGACGAGCTAGATGTATTAGGAGTTTTTCCAGTCGTGGAGGGCGAAACTTGTCGTGCAGGCACGGTGTGTGGCATCGGAGGTACCGGAGTTGCTGCTCCTACTCGGGGCACCGGTGCTGATACTGGCGCCGGCACTGCGACTGCCGGTCCCTTTTCCGGAGGTGAAGTAGTGAACCCTTCCGTAGTGATAGGCGTAGGTGGTATCTGTTGCCGCTGGGGCGGCTCTCGTGTATATATGTTTTTCAGAGTCAAGGATGGTGATGGTGCGCCTATTTTGCCTGGACTATTGTGGGGAGTACTATCCTTACTGACCAGGCTCGGCGTATCGGAAACGTTCCTCATGTGAGTCTTATGCGACAAGATGTACTCGTCCCTTTGTGACTCTTGCTTTTCACCAATCAAGTCGTTGGATACTTCGTCCGAGGCAAAGTCTCCTAAACACTGTATATCCTCAATCTTATCTGGCAAAGTGCTCGCACTAGACTCCGACTGTCGAGTGGACACCCCACTACTTCCATCATACTCCAACGAATTCGGCCGTCTCTCCAAACCAAAGATCTCGGAGTAGATCGAGTACCGATCTTGAATATTAGTTCCGTTGCTCATGCAGGGCGTGTTCAAACAAAACCTGTCGTATCCTTCCCGCTAGCTCCTCTCTTTCTCTGTCTTCTATCTTTGCCCCTCCACGTCCCTCAATAAAGTAGCAAACTGGAAATCAGGTAATCTAGCGCCCTCTACAGCCCTCAATTTCCAACAGAGGCCACCCAATTTAACCAAAGAAACACTTTTGGCGTTATTTTACACTTTTTATCCCGTCTTTCAAAGGCTAAACATCGTAACAACGACAACACCATACAAATTGGTACTTTTTTCCAACTGGTGCTTTGAACAAATATCGTCACTGTGTACGTACACGCGAAGTACTATTTTGCAGGGTATGCGTAAAGAAAGAAAAAAACCTAGGCATAACCCCTTTCCTACAATTAATGAACCTTAAATAAAGCGTTCAAACCAGGCTCAAAGAGCTCCTCTAAGATGCCAGTATGTGCTTTTTGCCGGTTGAAATTTATGCATTGTGTATACTAACCGGACGAATTATAGGCTTACCATTCGACTTTCCTAGTGGATCCACAGCACGACCGCATGGTCGGCAACGTTGTTATTTTGCCTTTGAATACGAAGTTCAGGGGTCCGGCCTTTCCTGCCAACTCGGATTACGACATTATAGATGAAAGTTTGGACCTATTCCGTGCTAATTCCTTCTTCAAGAACTTTGAGATCAAATCGCCAGCGGATCGTGTCCTAATCTATGGCATTCTGTTTGTGAACGAGGTTTTGGCGAATTTGAGGCCCCATACGAGCTACAACGAAGCCATCAAAGTGGCTACGAATGTTTCACTGGATAGTTTCACTATCCCTGGCACTCCTGGTTTCCCATTGAACACGGTTTACTCGGTACCTGTACAAGACCACAACGCGATGGAGCTTCTCAGAACTTATCTCCAGCAGTTCCGCCAGGAGCTGGCGATGCGGCTGCTTGAGAGGCTCTATAAGGACTCAAAGGACCGCCCTTCGAAATTCTGGTTGGCATTCACAAAGAGAAGGTTCATGAACAAATCGTTGTGAATATGAACTATATACATATATATACGTTAAAAAAAGATGCATCTAAGTTTGCTGCGACTTCTTCAACTCTGCCTGTTTCTTTGAGGCCGATTGGAACAGCTTCAAAGCCTTGATCTGGATGGCATCTGTGGCGGACTTCAGTTTGTTCACGTCTAGGTTAAAATCGGTCTCGTTAGCTTTGAAATGATCAATCAGAGAGCGCACTTGCTTCAATTCGTCCATGACTTGTGGGTAAGTTGCGTCACACAACAGTGTATCCCTAAATTTGTCAAATGCATTTTCCGAATCCGAAATCATGATATCAGCCCTCGTTATCAATTCGAGCCGCTGCCTGATCATGTTGTCCCTCTCTCTGTTCGCGTTAGCCTCCTCGACGATGCGCTTTATTTCTTCCTCTGTGAGGCCGCTGTTAGCGATGACGGTGATGGATTGCTCTTGGCCCGTGCTCGTCTCACAGGCAGACACGTTGATGATTCCATCTGCATCGATGTCGAACGTAACCGCAACCTGTGGAACACCCTTGGGGAGAGGCGGGATACCCGTGAGCTTAAAATCGCCAATCATCTTGTTGTCACGCACAAGCCCCCTCTCGCCTTGGTAAACTTTGATGTCGACGCCTGTCTGGCCGTCGACACCCGTGCTAAACATCTCAGTCCTTGTCACGGGCACTGTTGTATTCCGCGGGATCAGTGGTGAGAACACGCCGCCATAGGTCTCAATTCCCAGTGTCAACGGGGTCACGTCTAACAATAAAACATTTTTAATTTCTCCCGAGAGCACGCCACCTTGGATAGCGGCACCGAGAGCAACCGTCTCATCTGGATTCACCGTGGTGTTCGCCTCCTTGCCGAAGAGGTCGCTCACTAGCCTCCTAATCCGGGGCATCCTGGTCATGCCGCCCACGAGAATCAAATCGTCCACGTCCTCCGGCTCGACGTCTGCATCTTTGAGCACTTTCTTGACGGGCTGCACGGTGCGATTGATCAAATGCATCGTCATCTCATCCAATTCGCTCTCGGTCATCTTTAGATATAGGTGCTTGTTGCCGTGCAGGAAGGGAATCTCGATAGTGTACTCTTTGACGTGAGAGAGTGCAATCTTGGCCTTCTCCGCTGCCTCTCTGACCCTCTGCATGATCTCCCTGTTCTGAAAAATGGCATCGCGGTCCTCCCCCGGGTTCTCACGGACAAACGCATCCACAATATGAATCGATACTACGTTGTCGAAGTCTTCGCCGCCCAAGTGGGTATCACCGTTGGTGGCTCTCACTTCAAAGACCCCGTCCTCGATGTCGAGCAGAGAGATGTCAAACGTACCGCCGCCCAGGTCGTACACCGCAATGATCCCCTCGTTCCTCTCGTCATCCAGCCCAAAGCTCAGCGCCGCCGCGGTGGGCTCATTTATTACTCTGAGCACTTTCAAACCTGCCAACCGGCCCGCATCCTTCGTTGCCTGTCTCTGCGAGTCGTTGAAATACGCAGGCACCGTGATGACCGCCTTGTCGATTTTTTCACCCAGGTAACTCTCGGCGGTACCCTTTAAATATTTCAAAATGACGGATCCAATTTCACTACCGCTCTTGACGTGCCCCGAAGTGGTACTCACGTAGGCCTGCCCGTTCTTATCCGCCTTGACAATCTTGTAAGGCAGCGTCTTTATGTCTCTCTGGATGTCCTCGTCGTCAAAATTGCGGCCAATGAGCCTTTTGGTGGCGTGGAAAGTATTTTCAGGGTTGATGACCGCCTGTCTTTTGGCGGCCGCACCGACAATGGCTCTACCGTCCTTGTCGAATGCCACCACTGACGGGGTGGTGCGCTGGCCCTCGTCATTCTCGATGATGGTGGCAGACCGTCTGTCGCTGGAATCACGGATGTACGCCGCCGCGCTGTTGGTGGTACCCAGATCGATACCGATCACTTTGGAGCTGATCCCACGGAACTGGCCCAGCGGGGACCTACACAGCTGTCTGACTCTTAACATTGCCTGGCCACTGTAGTAGAGTTGTTGTTTTTCTCCGGGTGTCAACTAAGCGATGATCGTTAACATAACGACCCTCCGACTGGTGCTGACCATCAGAATAAGGGTAATACGTAACGAAGTCAGCTGCGCAAATATGAC
>PPJZ02000116.1:0-19065 GCA_003705955.2 Zygosaccharomyces kombuchaensis
GTTAGGGCTGTTCTCTTTTTGAAGAAAGTAGCAGCAACAGCGGGGAAACCATGGTACCTAGGATTTATGGTTAAAACGGTTGAAATTTTCCATTCTGAGAAAATCGTAAGCCGCTAAACACAGCAATTTATATAATAAATGCAATACTCTCCCTGCCCTTTTTTGTATGGCTCGCGATAGTTTATGCCTCTCGGATGTATCAACTCTGGGGCCATTCGCTAGCCGCAAAGAGATCAGAATGAGAAAAGATCACTTTTCCAATTTTTGCTGCATTTTAGACATTTTCAATTTATATATCATGGTCGCTTCTGAATAATATAATGAAAGTTGCATAAGCGTATGATTGTCGCCCGATTAATCTTGAAAGCTGCTGATTCCAAACGAATACTAGCTCCTTCTTTTTAGTTCATAGTACTAACTCCCGTCAAAACTTCATTCAAGTGATGCCTCGATATTTTGTTAAGCTGGGATATCCTGAAAACTCTTACTCTCAATAACATCCTCATTAATACTCAGGATGTGTCCCGCCAGATTATGGGGGTGGTTATCCACAATTCGTTGGGTACCAGTAACATCCATATTCCTGCAGCAACACGCTACTATGAAAGGCAACGAAAGCTCTACCACAGCATGCCTGACATGAATCTGTTGTACTTGCTACACTCTAGGCATGATATTTCAAGATTTGTTATATATCAATTCATAACTAAATAAAAATTATTGTGAAAACACCTTATTATTGAGGTTAATCTTTGCCTTTTAGCTGATGGATTCACATGATTTTTTGAAAACAAAACAAAATGACTCTAGTGAAAGTGAAAATAATTAAGATGTCTTCCTTTTGTGTACCAGAAAGGTTGAATGAGGAAAAGTTAAAGGATTTAATTACAGACCAATGCAACAATTATCAAATTACTGGTGATTCAATTTTATAAAGCTCAATTATGATGGCCATTGCCATATACATAGCAATAAATCGAGCCTCAAACCTGACATAACTGCTAGTGACTTCGTTTGTCCTAGTTTGTCTCCAGGTTGGGCGCTAATACCTGCATTAGCCCCGCCTAATTTAGAACATTTCTGACTGTTCTCATGGTCGTGGTATTACTGGAAGTGACGCAATCGCAAGAAGGTACAGATATCAGAATAGCAGACCCGGAATATCTCTTTCACTTTGCGATTTCACACCTCAGCTTCTTTTTCGCAAGTTCTCCATCAAATCACGTCGCGACTACCCGCCCAACAACAAAAAAAACTTACTACACGTACCCATCTAGATGTTATGCCTACTGACTTATTCAGTTCTTTCATCGTACCAACTTCGCAACTCTAGACCCTCTGGCAGCACTTTACCCTTCATCTGGTACTTGACAGTCAAAAATAACAATTGCAACTATGTTGACAACAAAGAAGAATTCATTACAATAAACATTTCCTCTTACATACAAGTTTAAAGATATTTTACCTAATACCCCAACAAATAATCATATAAGGAGAGGCTTTCAAAACAGTACTACCTACTCATATTTAACTATTACCTTTCACCGAGTTAATGCTAAATCTATTAATATTTCTCTCCACATAACCTTATTTTTTCGTACATAAACAGCTGCACAGCGAAGATATCAATGGATAAAAACTCTCAAATCGCAGCACTTAATCAGCCACGTCTTGTCACTCCACCCATTTGAAGAACAAGCTTTTGAAAAAAAAAATCACTCGTCCGCGCAGGTACTCGCTTATTCTCTTTCCACAGCACACATACTTAAGACCACAAAACATTGGACTGATTCATACGCCATCTTGGCATGCATTGCCATTAACTGGGCTGCAACTTCTCAAACAAATCCTATGTCATCCACTTCCTCGCCCATTTTTCTGCCGTCAACGATAATGCCCGCTCTTACAGTCAACACTAACGTTCATAAAGTACTGCTGCGCGTGAAGATGAACTTTAAATTCTCCTTCTTTTATTATGAAATTCCAATCAGTGATATCTCTTAACTACGACCGTATCACATCTCACTAACAAATCACTTGACTTCCGCATCGACAGTTCTCTTTCAATAACTAATAACCTAGGACCATAACCTTCGACGTACGACCCAGTACGCCTCACTTTCATAAGTGCTTCAAAAAAGTAAACTCTCCGCTGAGAACTATAATTACCACACGCTTCTCCTTTTGCCATTTAGGTTTGCTCGAATGATCACGTCTTTAAAGGTTCACTCATCACATAATAAGGACTTGGGCACGATGCCATACTCGAAGCGTACTTACTCGTACACTACAACTTTTGAAAGGAGAATCTTCTCTCTATCATTATTATCCCTAAAGAATCGCTACTCCAGTATACCTCATCTATGCAAGACGCCTCGTCAATAACATTTTTACTTGATTAATACAAATCTGTTCACCCTTGCACCATCATTGACACCTCTGAGAACACACAATTGGGCCTTGTACATACGCCTCACAATAACTAGCCGTAAATTTCATCAGCGGAGACTCCCCAAGCACTTCCACAAACTCTTACTATATATGATGTAAACCGCGTTTCTCACTTCCTGTACCATTGCCTTTTGAATTTTCCTCAATCATTAAACTCAAACAACACTGTACAATTATTTCATAAATTCGTCCTCCTCAGCCCATTCGGCACACCCAATCAGTCTCTCCCTCAACAAACGCCTAACCAATCACATTATGATCTAACTTCACTTTGAACAATATGCAAAGCCGCAACTACTACGCATCTAACACTCAAGTAACCGATTGAAAAGGAGAAAATCTATCTTTTAGTAACATCACACGACTGATTTACCCGTTTCCCATCGAAAGCCTTCGACATACCATTACCAAAGGTTATGAACCTGACTTTCCGTCCATTCAACGCCTTCACTAAGATCCATCACGCAACTTTTTTACAGTGCAGGCTTCGCCGTGCAACCCCCGGAAGGACTCTATAATTCAGGTCACATTTCTGACTCTCCAAAACAACATGAACACCCAAGTCCATGATCCATTAGGTTTCAAATCTTCTAGAACTCCAGGTTTACTATTGGAATTTACCTCTACAAGTACCTAGCAAGCTCGGAAGAACTGCTGCTGCCAAACACGCAACTATCACCGTTTTACAACTACGTTCAGTAAAGTTTATTTGATTATTCCTCTTTATTTTCTACTTCAATTCCACTTATCTTATTTGCAGAGGCTACGAGACGTCGTGGAATCACACAAACTCCCACAGGAATACCCTTAGACCACAAACATTCCACATGCCCTATTGGAAATGATCCGATGCTATTAAGCCATCCGCAAAACAATCAATTCAGATACACCATTTTTACTGATTAATAAGATAGTGCATATGTATAGAAATAACCATTGAATTTCATTCTCTCATCCAAATAACTGCTAATGACTCTTAGACATTGGCTTGTTCATGGCCACCTTACCCGATAAATACCTGGACGTACTGCTCTGGACTACCACGCAACACACAGAACTGGGCATCGTATACTTCGGCTCTGCTTACGTCATGCACATTACCACACCGAATTTATCCTTTTTTTATTATTCGATGGCAAGACTTGCCGCTATGCCTATTAATTCGCATTCATGAATAAGCGCATGTATAAGAACACCTATGCAAGTCAAAATAATCCAACCGCTATTAACACCAAATCATAGCCGTATTACGTCTGTCCAAACTTCCAAGGTAATCATACGATCCCAGAATCAAAGGATATTCATTCTTTAACAAAAAATTTCAAACGAAGAACGCGCAACGCCGGGATTAAACCGTAACCGTCATAGAGACTCACAGTCAGTGACTCGAAAAGCATCTTGCTTTTATTCAAAATTTGTTTAATTCCATTATGATACATATAGATTTTCATAGACACACGATCATAGCACTAAATGCTCCATGGCAAAGGCATAACGATACTAAACATCAATCGAAAAGATGTCTGTACACGTAATAGCTGTTATCCTTTTACAGCCATTCACGAACACGAACTATAAAATCTAGAATACTAAGAGCATTTTGCCTCCTTGCATCAGCATTTCAAAAACTCACTTTTCCTCAAAACTATCACGCTGCTCTCTACAAAGAGAATGAAAGCATGCAGAAGATTTCTGGCTTCTTGGTGTTTCCAACAAAACTGATAACTAGAACCTTCAGAAACTTCGTGCGTTAGTTCACAATATCTTTAATCTCACTAATCCATATGCCGCGCCTCACTACGAACAGGCTAACGAACACATAATCACACTTTTCCTCTATACCTAGAGACCGATCCACTAGAAGAACATTGCCAAATGCTATCCAACTAGTAAACTCTCATGGGCGTAACAGAAAGCACTATTTCGCACTCATGCTGAAACAGTTACCGACAGCTAACTCAACAACATATATACGAGGCAGCGATTTCATAGACCTGCCAGTATTCCTGGAAGATCAAATAAGGGAATTATTATCAAGTGCCAATATAAAAACTGCTATGTCCCAAATATATTCTGAAAATTTTTTCAACGCGTGACATCCTTTTCTGCAGTGACCTGACAAAATATGACCACCGTGTCAAAATCGTTCCAGGTTCTACAAAAAGAAAAACCGAAGTATCACCACAAGTGTACATTTATATAAAAACAATGACGATAAGAGTTATTGTTATATAAGTCCTTGCAGGTAAGGACTTGCATGTTCTGCTGAATAGAATCCCTACAAAAACATAGCTATTAGCGTCATGACTATAGTATGTCCCTTTGCTCAGTTGACTGCTGAGGCTTATCCAAAAGTTGAGAGAAACCCTGATTTCAAGGTTCTCGATTCAGCTGATTTGAAATATTTCCATTCCATCTTATCAAATGAAGAGATCATAGAATCGAAGTCACCTGAAGAGCTTGTTTCCTTTAATCAAGATTGGATGAAAAAATATAGAGGCCAATCCAATTTAATTCTCTTGCCAAAGTCTACTGAAAAAGTCTCTAAGATTATCAAATATTGTAACGATAATAAGCTAGCAGTGGTACCACAGGGTGGTAACACTGACTTAGTAGGAGCCTCGGTGCCTGTCTTCGACGAAATTATTCTTTCTTTAAGAAACATGAACAAAGTCAGAGATTTTGATCCCGTTAGTGGAACTTTCAAGTGTGACGCAGGTGTCGTTATGCGTGATGCTCACCAATTTTTACATGACCATGACCATATTTTCCCGCTGGACTTGCCTTCGAGAAATAATTGCCACGTAGGTGGTGTCGTCTCCACAAATGCAGGAGGTTTGAACTTGCTGAGATATGGCTCTCTACACGGTAACGTTTTGGGTCTAGAGGTAGTCCTGCCGAATGGTGAAATTATTAGTAATATCAATGCCTTGAGGAAGGATAACACTGGTTATGATTTAAAACAATTATTTATCGGTGCAGAGGGGACGATCGGTGTCGTTACTGGTGTATCCATACTTGCAGCAGCTAAACCTAAGGCTTTGAATGCGATTTTTATTGGTATTGACAGTTTCGATACCGTTCAAAAACTATTTGTTAAGGCTAAAAGCGAATTATCCGAAATCTTATCTGCTTTTGAATTCATGGATCGTGGTTCCATTGAATGTACCATAGAATACCTGAAGGATTTACCTTTCCCCTTGGAAAATCGACACAACTTTTATGTTCTGATTGAAACCTCTGGATCTAACAAAAAGCACGATGATGAAAAATTAAATGCTTTCCTTTCAAGCGCTTTAGATTCCAAACTGGTCTCTGAAGGTGTGATGGCTAAGGACAAGGCTGATTACGATAGGCTCTGGACTTGGAGAAAATCTGTTCCAACGGCTTGTAATTCGTATGGTGGAATGTACAAATATGACATGTCACTTCAATTGAAGGATTTGTACTCCGTGTGTGAAGCTGTGACAAAGAGGTTGAATGCAGCTGGTTTGATTGGTGATGCACCAAAACCAATCGTCAAATCTGTTGGTTACGGTCACGTGGGTGATGGAAACATTCATTTAAACATCGCTGTAAGAGAATTTACAAAGCAGATTGAAAACTTACTGGAACCATTCGTTTATGAATATATTGCCTCGAAGAAAGGTTCTATCAGTGGGGAGCATGGTGTCGGTTTCCATAAGAAGGGGCATTTACATTACTCTAGGAGTGATATCGAGATCAGATTTATGAAAGACCTCAAGCATCATTATGATCCGAACGGCATCTTGAATCCATACAAATATATTTGAACTGTGTGTCAGGCTGTTATTTTGAGAAATCAAGTTTTTTATTTACGTTTTACATGGAGAAAGGTATATATGAATATGAATTATCTTGATTACGGAAAATAGGAAGTAGAACAAGACCACCACAATTAGGACTTCTTTTTGGGAATGCTTCCGATTCCTAAAATTCTATCTCCTTTTTTTTGAGAAATTCACATTCTAGTCTAGAATACTGCTAAGAAAGCTTTCCACAAGGAGCTCTCTGCGGAAAACTTTGCTATCCAGTTACGCAGCTCTCGATTGACAATCACATACTTTTTCACCCTTGGAACCGACATACATGCCCTAACAGTGGGATAGCAGAGGAATTTATTCCGCTGTTGGTATATTAAGCAACCGTTGGTATATTAAGCAACCGTTGGTAATAATAAACTACAGTCCAAAAAAGATGCAAAGTAGCAGGGTACAATTATTGAGGTTGAATCTTGCTACATGCTTTGAAAGATTAATTATCTTGGGAAACCAAATAACAAGGCTGTTGAAAAAACGTCATTTAACAGCTGATTTATAGGTAGAAACAAACTTAGGAGGTCGTCTGATATGTTGAGATATCCAGTATGGAGTTCTAGTGCTCTGTTAGAAGACATAAGACTGGATAACACAAATATCCTTGCCTTTTATGATCGGGCTTTAAGACAGATGCTGGGTGATAAGTGCCGTGCTCGCGTCGCCAAAAAAAAAATTGCAGTACCTGAGTTTCGCGTATGGTCTCCAACTATGATACTCGGTATGTCTCTTATCTACGGCTCGTCGGCTGGGAACCGTTGCTTTATACTATATAATGTGCATACATTGATGACAATTTACGCAAATGCTATGAACTGACATGACAAAGCATGTGACCAAGCATAAAAAATCATCTTACTTAATGCGGTCTGCTATTATAGTAGTTAAACTAATAATAATATACAAAAGGATCGTAGATTCGATCAATTCCATGCCAGAATTAGCTAGAGGAAAAACCTTATCTAAAGGATATACAATCATATTCAATCCAATGGTAGTCGCGTGATACATTCACAGTAAGCGAACTCAAGTTCATTACACCCCGCTCATACCTTACCCCCCTACTTGCTTACCCTCTGGCCGCCATTTCACACAGTTCGCAAAACATCAGCCATCCAGCTGCTCCCTTTCACCCCTACGCTGACTTACCCGGTTGTATACATACACACCACCACTTTCCAGTCTAATTCGCTACTTCACCACAACAATACCTCCCGCTTATTCTCAGACATATATATAAACATCTTAGTCAAAATTCTGACTTCTCACCTCTGCCTCTCTCACCTGTCAACTTCCTCAGCAATTCTAGGCTCTAATTGAATGTGACACATTTACTCTCAAATATCAATTACCTTACATAAAGTTGCTTTTCCGCATACCTTATCTGCTTCTATTCTATTTAATACATGTGATTTTGAATTTATTGTGAAGTGATCATGTTTTCAATTTTTACATACTTTCCATTAAAAAAGCTATCATCTGACCTTTCATCTCACTTTTTTCCGGAAAAATGTCACTTAATGAACAATATATAAAAGAAGGTACTTTCCAAATTTTATACTCACTTTCCCCCCTCTCCTATCCATCAGCGAAAAGTTGTGGAATACCACGAACGCACGTCTTCTGGCTTCGTCTCCCTTACCACACTCCTTTCACACTCTCCTGGCACCCGTTGCTCTCTTACACCCATACATTTACTTATGTCTTCTTTGTTTAACACATTTCCTCGACCTTCTACCAATGGGCTAGCGTGCTCTAGAACTACAAATCCCTCGTTTGTTCCCCATCTATGATCCCCTCGCCCTCACACTTCATTTTTATGCTCCTCCTACTACTCCACAATATTCTCATCAAAGTAATGCAACTATCTCAGCAAATATCGATTATCATTAACTACATGCGTTATTTTATTTTACGCCTATGCTACTCTACATCTAGCCTCTATATCTATCCCCTACATTTCTAACTCTTTCGTTTCATAGCTAAGACGTGAAAAACGAAACATCACCTTTCTACGATACCGCTTGACGTCGACTTCATTGCATCACCTTCACTAACTCGTCAGCTGCTCGTGTTTTCCCATCTGCAGCTTAACCAATTTTGCCTGAAAGATAATACCATTGTAGGACAAAGATATTCTTTTTTTTTCTCTCTTACATGACTTTGACGGGGAACAATTTGATATGGATGATGTTTATCCATCTATCACATTATACGAGAATCCGCTTAAGTAAAATCAGATTGATCATTCCACTGTTGTCCAACGTTATTGCTACAAAAACAACTTACTTTCCCTTTGTTAAGTCCACGAACTATGTAGATGATTTATAGCAGGGCATTAGATAGCCTTTCTTACTAAAAGATAGGGAATTGTCTTGAGGCAAAAGAGTTGCTTCAAAAGTACTACATCCTTGAGGAGAGAGAACCCAAGTTTGCAAAAATCTGAGTGGCAGAGATATGATAACATGTTGACAAGTCAAATTTGAAGAGATATGAATGCAACGTATTGAAGCTATTCCCTCTGAATGGATCATTGACAATGCTGCACAGCGGATGATAATCGTAGGGCTCACAAATACTCTAACTTTCATGAGTACAATTGCCTCTACGGAAGCAGTTACGATTACAAGCATGGCTTTTTTCTGAGTTGAGAGAAAAGGGTTTCATCGGTAGGCAGGTACTTACGAAGTATAGTCGTTTTGTGACCGCGCGGTTACCGTGCACCAAATCTTTGACTGATTCCTTGAAATATTCTATCATCAGTCCTTGAAAATGGCAAACAAATTCGTTGAATACTTTCAACAGACTAGAAGAACCCTCGGTTTACTTCATGGTGTTCCCATTTCACTGAATGATCAAGTGAATGCCTGTAATTAGTACAGCAATCGGATACGCCATATACGTGGGGCTTAATTTACTTGCAAAAGTTCTTGAGAAGAACGATTCTATTTATTATGCAGAAATTATGGTGCTAATGGCTATGAAGGTCTCTGAAACCGGGTCTAATTTGCACTTCTATAGGTATAATGCGACCGATCACGAGATTTCGAGTGGTGGAAGCTTGCAAAAGAGAATGCCCTCGTAGCAGCCGCGGAGTTCTCTTTGGTATGGGTGAAGACACCAAAGAAGGAATAAGTGCTCCAGAGACTTCCCGTATATCTACGTTTTGAGAACTTCCCATGATAGAGTAACATACATGAAGGTTGCAAATTCACACATGGGCCCAGTATTCTTTTCTCTCATTAAATTCTTGGCTATCTCACTTGCAGATATTGAGCTTCTTACGAAAAGGTGTTAATTCGCATACATAGGAGAGAGATCCTAAAATAGTTCAGTTGGAGGAGAGAAATATAACTTTGATTGGAAATAAGAGATTGATATTCGATATTATGGTTTCTGACAGACCGGTAACCGCACATCTACAAAAACTACAGCTTTGAAGAAAACCAGTGGTACGTTGAAAAAGTCGGACATCTCGTTACAAAAGGAAAATTTCCAAATCAAAAGAATGTTCCCGATTTGTCAGGAAAAGCATTTGGATCAGAGCGCAGTAGCGAATTTTTGAGCCGTTAAAGACCAGTGGCGAGCCAGTAGTAGAGTACGACAGAGAGTAGTTAGTTAAGATACTGAATACGACGGTACACAAACTAATGGCAATGAATGGTGGAAGGTGGGCCAACAAAATTTTTTTTTCAAAAAGTTTTCAAACCGTTGACTATCCATCTCGGAAAATACTAACGGCCCCAAACCGCTTGATGCTTTTTTGTGTCCAGTATGACCTTATGACCTACTGCAGGCTTCCAAAAAAGCAAGAATGGCTGTGTGGAGGTTAGTTATACTCTGTAGTTTAACGTACTAGACTTAGCCGGCGTGGTTCTGTTTGTGACTACGGTTTCTGAACCTTATCTATTTTCCAGATTTTAAGCTCATATCGGCATGTGATAAAAAAAATTTAAAGCCATCATGCCGGTATGTCTTCAGGTGGTTTGCAGAAGGTTGGAAAAAGAAAAAGATATAACCTTTACATCCGTGGCAGAAATATATTAAATCCCTAAAACCGTTGTGATATACTGATAAAACGATTGTACAATATGTGTTCTAAAAGAAAATCATTAACATTATAGAGGCTCTTACGGAAGATGAGGAAGTGCATTCTAAAACATCCTATCTGTTACTCTACTTCATTGTAAAGTACTCCTAAGATTAGCAGGGTAACGCATATTTATGTGAACTTACTTATGATTTGCAGGCTTAAGTGCTGATCGCATTGATCATTAGCTTCCTTATTGTGATTAACAAGACCAACTTCTTGTTCAATTTCTCCAGTATAACGGTAGCACTTTACAATACAAAGGGGATAACCATTTAATTTGTACATATGTTCTTATCTTATTGTAAATAATTTTCAATGCAATTTGAATTTGATGTTTAAAAAAAATAGAAATATTCTTTTACTATTCTTTTCTTGGTATTACTCTTTTATACTATAGTCCCACCAGGAAAATTAATTAATATCTTTTGAATTCAAATTTTAATGAATTGTAATGCTCAATAAGTTTTTCTGAATACTGAATTTTACTATTAGTATTACCCAACATTGATTAAATAACAATGAAGTTGTCAAGAATACAATACCGATAATATTGATTTTATCGCCATACTAACAGAATCAAACGAGTAATAGAGTAATTAACAACTAATGCTGGTATGGCTATTGCTAACCTATAAAGCCTATGCTAGATTTGTACCCTAAGCTGAATCCAAACTCAGAATAGGACCTCATCAAGATTATTCGACATCTCTCTTTTTCAAACTCAAAGCACATGTTCTACGCGATTAGACGAATTTCTCAGTTCAGGCAGGGTCTCAAGACAGTAAAACCTTCCACTTTTCATCGCTCAAGTGGTACAAGTGTACAAGTGTAAACAATATGTTTGGATTGAACGACCAAACTTAGGGCTTAAGGGTAAAAATCAGACGAGCTTCTCTACAGAACTTAACGACTCCTCGTGTACCAAAGTTTGGTTAACCTTTTTCGGAAATTATTTCAAGGGAAAATTACTGTGAATCTTTGTGGCATCCTTAGTAACCAAATCATTTGGTACATCTGATGGAAGAGAAACTTTTTACTTAGGGCAGCTTCGAAACCGCAATCTTACTACTTCCTCTACAACGCATGGCAAGAAAACTTCCTTAGAACTTAAGCGTTTTCAAAATTTTTATTCTTCGGATAGAGGAACATATGTTTGTTCCAAACGAAATCAGAGCAGCTGTGGCGGGCCCAACCCTTTTGTTTTCATTAAATAAGGAGTAAATACCAAGTGACCAGTACTCTTACTAATTATCTACCGTTGGTATTATGACGAAAAAGAGATACGTCAGTTTTTATCAAGTTGTGCTGACATTAATTAGGCAATTGTTTGACAAATAAATTTTAGATGCTGTGGAAGCGGGATACCAAATGATGATACTAACTCTGGTAGCTTCTCGTTATCAAAATGTTTTTTTTCTAACGATATCGATACCTACAGCGCAGAATAAAATGACTTTTGGCAGGCAATCCAAGATTTAGGGGAATAAGTTTCCTCTTTCTCGTAGTATCGCAACTACATATGATCTTCAATTGATGCCTACGATTGTGACAGGTACTTTTGGGAGCAAAAAAAAGTCGTAAAAAACGAGATTTTGTTCAGCCCCCGGGCTAAATAGCAAGATAGTTGATATCAAACTGCCATTGCTTATAATATGCATCCATTATACTACGGTACTACTGAAGTACAGGCATCACGGAGCGTTGCAGGCACATGTAATCGAGCGCGGTGCGGAAAAGGGCACCAAAAAAAGTACTAGGGAGTATGTATCTCGATCACGAAAAATATCACAGTAAGTTGTCGCGCAAAGTCAAACTCACGAGGTCGGTGTGATCCGACCGACAACACGTTTTGCACTTGTGGCTGGCGTGGAGAAAAGTTGGTCACGTGATGCTGCATCTGTCTCTCCCGGCTCCGCCTCGTGAACCGGAGACTACTGGATCACATCACCTCATTATGCGGAGAGCGCAGAAGTAGAGGAACGCCAAGCGAGGGAAAAAAAAATAAAAACGAGGGGAAAGGAAAAAAAACCCGAATAGAAAAAACCGCAAGCGTTACGAGTTTTGGTACACTTGATACTGCCCGCACTCCGCACGATTATCGGATTTTCAGTTACTGCCGCTAAGTTTCGGCGACGCCACTTCCAGTACTAATCCTTGGTCTGATCTTCGCTCCTCATGATAACTCGTTTTAGTTAACGCACTTTGGCTTCCTTTGAGGGGGGAGGGATCTAGCTTGAGATTTGATAAAAGGGGCCAGAGATGCAGTCAAGTTTAACAATTACTCTATATTCTTATATTTATTTGTTTATTTCCATGTCTTCCTCAGAACAAAAGTTTAGTGTAGCTTACCGGAACACTTCATTTGCTCTTTGACATTAAACTAGCTACCTTCCCTTTCTCAGCCATCGCCAGATACCGCAATTGTATAAGAAATAAACTTCGACGAACACCACAATTTGCCCCCTCTAGCTCACTAGTCATGTTTGCCCATCCCTTAACAATTGAATCTTTCTCGCCTTACGGTTCCATCATATCTCCTGATGAAGAGGTCAGCAAAGTAAACGACTCTTCCAAAAACGCTAACCATGGCAAGGCTATAAAGGTGTTACAAGTTAGTCAAATCCAAAATCCTTTGGGCCAAGATACGCCTCATTGGCAATTTTCTCACTTATTTCCTGAGCCACATCTTGAACGCCATTTGTGTCTAGATGAAGGGGGGATTGTAGTGAACCATTCAGTTCGTGTTCTAGAAAAGCATCCTTACACTTCTCAGACGTTTCTACCCATTGGGGCACCCAGTCAAGAAATTGCTTATCTATCGGTAGTGGCACTGGAAGATTCGCAAACGAAAAAGCCTGATCTATCCACAGCCAAAGCTTTTCTATGCAAGGGCAACCAGGTAGTTACTTATGGTGCTGGTATTTGGCATACTCCAATGACTGTTGCGGGCCCTAATGACTACGTAGATTTTGCAGTGCTCAACTACGAGCTACTTGAGCCCGGAGCTCCTGAGAAGGATTTGGTTCAGAACTTTTATAGTGAATCTGAACTAAGTGTAACTTTGTACGCCAGTTGAAATTCAAATACGTCTAAAAGTGAAAGCAGTAACTGGGAGATTGGGACTCATTTGGGTATCAGGAAACGTGCTTCTTGGTTTGCATCAGATAGCCAAGATGAGTAACGTGAATGTTAGGATGGTCAACTGACTTTGATTGGCGGCTATGGTGTTACTATCGAACCTGCAACAGCTGTGCACATCTTTCCGTCGACGATCAAACCAGTAGTTAGGCTCCTCCTCAATGACCGGAAGTGAGGTTTCAGGGGCCAAACACGGTGTGTTTGTTTTCAGCAAGTGGTATCTGCTTTCTGTGCGCTTGAAGGAACTTGGCATTGGAATTTTGTAACCTAGATAAAACAAGCAGCTTCAAAGTAGCTAATGAAGCATTTCCATTATCGTTGGTCCCATTGGCTGATCAAGCAGTGATCTCCACCGAACTTGGATCTTCAAATCCTGTTCATAAATACTTGACATGACGAAAAAACAAATTCGATTTAATTTAGTCTCATATTAAGAATGATCGGTATTATGCCATGCGTTAGGAGGCAACAGCAAGATATGTCTTTAAAATACCTTAAAACTTCTAGCTACGAATGATTATAATGGGCGCGCGTTGACGATCGAGGTTGCTGGCGACAAATACTTCAAGCATCCAGACTGCAAAGAGGCACTGCAAAAGAACTACAACAGATATACTGTGTCCACTATCTTATGTCACGGCCGTATTCTAACAATTAGGTACAGTGATCGCTATGAAAAATGTTGTCGAAGCAATCTTGTATTGCAAAGCAGCAGCTAAAGATGGAATAATCGGAAAGGTTTCTAAGAAGCTAGCAACCGCGGAACCTGTGAAAAAACTATTTATCAAAAGACAGTTTAAATAGACGTAGTGTCAACAATGAAGTATTTGGTGTGTTTTCCCTCCGGTGAATCGAGTAAGACTACATGAACGTTCAAGCTTGACGCTAAAATCATCCGGAAGGAGATTAAGAGAGGGCCAAAGAGCTTAATGTTTGGCAGAAAGAAGTATTAGAAAAGTTACCGAAGGGTAATTGAAGAACTACTGACGCTATTATTGACTAAATGGAAAGTAAGATCTAAAATAATGACATCTGACCAAATTACCATTATTTTAGAGTCTGATCCAATATGTTGCACCCTCTGAAGCGGAAATCACACCTTCGAATATTCAGAAGATCAGGTCGTCACTTAAAATTCGATTAAGACTCCCTCGTGGAAAATCTCTCTCTCCCACTATAAGCATCTAAAAATCAAGTCAATATATTCACCCTTCTTTCACCTTCAACCCTATGGATATTATCAACTATTGCAATATAAATGTCAGAGAGGGTAGTGGTATTTATATTGGCGCCAGTTCTGTGTGGAGTTGACTAATTTTAGTACAGCAAGCAGCCCTTTTTGAGCAGCGCAACAAATGATATCATTAATTTCCTCGAGATTGTTACCTTGGCAATTTCTTGAACAGTAGACTCAGTACAAACCAGAGGTGTTTTCACCACCGAACAGAGAGTCACTTGAGTCCGACTACCACTTTCCTTGAAGAACGTGACCAACTCTTGCTGTGTCAATAATTAGTGCAAGTCCACTTGATTAACAACAAGAATAACCTTAGTAATTGGAGCTACCAGTAACACTTTCAAATTGTTTCTGGAAATTTTTAGATATGAATTGCCTTAGTATTACCGGAGTCTGACAAATTTTGATGAGCTTCCATGTCTTGACAAAGTCTCAGTGACTGTCAACTGCTTCCTTACCATAAGAGATGCGGGAACTACAAGTGGCCACGGTCTTTAATAGTATCAGTTCTTAAAGGAATTGGCGGATGTATCAAGAGCAAGCAGACGTCGTCCAAGCCCAATCTCTCTAAAGATTGATGTACAGCCTCCTGTGGATCCCTCAACTGAGTACCCATTGCTTGGCCGTCAACTACATCTCGTTATGTGGAGTAACCCTGCGTTAAATAATTCGTTACGATAGATAGGACCCTATCAATTAGTCTGTAACCCACTTTTAACGTCTTAGCAGCAGCCCTGTAAAATTCATTTCCCTTGGATTCCCATCAACAAAGACCAACTTGAGGTTAACGCTATTCATTTTGTAGAGTGGCAACATGAATAACGTTTTCCAAAGTAACCATTATTTCCAATATGAATCAATCAACTATTAATTGCCCCCTCCGATGCCCTCTCCGATGCCCTTGACCTGTCAATTAGGACTGGGCACTAAGGAATTTCTATAATAAGCAAATATTTTATATCTTTAACTCAATGGTAAGATATTAAAATACCATTCTAATAATACAGGTTCAAATCCTACAGGATACATATACTAAACATTATATATATTTATTTATATGAAATGTTCATTTTAAGCCTTCTTAGAATCAAAGCAGGACTTTTTGATACATTCTTTGGATGAACAATAATCTCTTTATACTTAAGTAAAATAAAAATACTCATAATATTCTTCCCAATCATACTTCTTAGCTCCCCTCAATTCCAATAACTTGCACCACGCAAATATTAATGGGTGCCTCTCCATGGGAATAGTCATAACATCCAAGTAAATCATAAGGTATCATAGTAGTTTCCTAAATGAAAGAAAGTTATCCCAAAAAGTCGCGAGCAAAGTCAGTTCAAAATACGCCCTCGAGGCAAGCATGAAAATGACGCTATGTTCATGATGGTACCAGATATAATTCCCTTAAATAAAAATAAAAATAAAAAAAGTACAAGTAAAAATATAAGTAAATATTGACATTCATAAAAATTTCTCTGGGTCTGAGCTTGCTTCAATACATAGCTAATATTCCCTTGGCCCGCCTTTTTATCGTTGGACTATTTGTATTCAGTTTTTGATCAACTCATATTAATCTAAAACCAAATACTTAAAAAAATCTTTTAGATCAAGTAACCTAATCCTCTATTTCTAGTATCAATCCAATTTTAGTCTCCAGCCAACCTTTAAAAAGCAAAATGGCCCCTAAAGGTCTTTGGTTCTTCTTTATTAGCTTATAAAAATTTATAATAATATTATCAAAAACTTTGGATTTGTCTTAATTCCTTTCATTTATATGAAATAATATAAATAATTATATAAAAATAAGAATATTATTAAAAATCATAATAATTATTAATAATTATTTATTAACTTGGCATCAAGTAATTTAATAGACTTTCATTTCTGATAAACCTATCTATGTTTACAAATTACGCTAATCTTTCGCAGCTTCTTTTTTTCTCCCATGAAGCACTCTAGTAGTTTTCTTCCTTTTGGCTGGCTGGTAGGTGAGACTATTCATGCTTCTTCGGAAATGCTAATGCGTCGTTCCAAGCGATGCTGTTTCATTGGGATGGACGCCAGCCAAATAAGGACTGACAGCGTCAACACAAATACGAACACAATCCTCATGGAGGCCATATAGCCTTGAATGGCCTCTAATTTGTAGCGAGCTGGAAAATTTGCTACTGCGTCTGAAGAGTTCAAGGCTAACTCTATCATTTTCCTCCTTTCCGGCCCAGTTATGTAGTGGTTGAGATAATGTCGTAAAGAGTTCGCAAATATCGAAGAGGGCACTGCTACTCCTACTGTCGACCCAAAGCCGCGGGCGGCGTATAAGACGGAGCTGCTGACCGCCTGGAGATTCTGGGGTACAGAGGACATTAGCGCAACCAACGCCACCGTGATAATACAAGAGTATCCAAAGCCTAAGCAGCACACAGTGAGCGCTTGCATTTTTGCGGACGTCGTGACATTAAAGGTGCATAACACACCACAGACTGCGACGTACAAAAGCCCACTCAGGAGGAGCAGTGCCTTGTATCGCCCAGTTTCCCTCATGACGAAGCCGGATCCAAGAGAACCAAACATGACCCCAATGAAGTTTATCGCAAGAATTAGCCCTGAATCAGATGCACTCTTCCCTAAGACAACTTCGATATATATTGGGAGATGGAAGATGTATGAGTATGCAGCCATTGCCGCGAGCAAGCACAGAGCGGAGCTTAAGCATACTGTTGTATTTTGAAACAGATTCAGCGGAACTATTGCCTTCATCGGATTGTTTTGTTCAGTTCTCACAAAAAAAAATAAGAGAGCTAGGAATAATAAAAGGAGACATCCAATCTGGGGACTAGTCCAAGCAGCATAGGTACCCCCAAGGTTTAGAGCCAAAAAGAAGAAGACCAGAGATCCGAGCAGAGAGAAACTACCTGTAAAATCGACACATTTCAATTGATAGCCGAGTCTGTCAGTCCACCCTGTACTAGTTTCTTTCAATTTTAGATATACCAGGGACATAGCCGTAAATGATATGGCAATTTGACCGAGAAATGCGTACCGCCAACCGAACCTGTCTGTAAAAATACCTCCTATACTCCCCCCCAGACTTGCTCCGACCCCAAAGGATATGTTTCCTATTCCCTGATATATTCCGCGCTCACGCAATGGTATCATATCGCTGACAACAATACTACTTAGAGCAACTAACCCTCCACCACCAATTCCCTGGATACATCTCCCTAGAATAAGTAGTCCCATTCCATGTGATAGCCCTGAAATCAAGCTCCCGAATGCAAAAAGAAAATGGCACACTAGCAAGCAGCGCTTTCTCCCAAAAATATCGCTTAATTTGCCGAACAGAGGCTGAAAAGCTGAGCTTAAGATCATGTAAGAACTGGCAATCCATGGAGCAAACGATAAATTTCCAAGCTCAGATGCAATGTGGCTTAGAAGCGAAGCAACAACAGTACCATCCAGAGCAGCCAACAGAACACCCGCGTACAATGAAATTAGAATGTAAATTTTCTCTGACTTCGAGCCAACCTGAATAATGTACTTGGGTTCCTTAGAATCTTGCAGCAACAAAGTTTCCTCGTCAACAGATTTGTTGCATATTTGGGTGAAGACACTTTTCATAATTTGGCACTCATGGAAACAACGCGGTGCTCTTCTATTGCAACTACGCAGCTATATAAGCGACGTTGGGCAATAAAATAATAATGTGAAGGCGGACGGATGATTCTTCTATAAACACTGCGTTCGGTGGAACAAGCACGAAATGATGCTTCTTAAATACACGATATTTGCTTGCCGATAAGGATCGGCTATTTACCCGAATCCGACAATCTTGCTATCTGACCGTCGATGGCATTATTGATGCGCTGTTAAACATTGCAATTTCCAGAGCATTTCCCGTCATCAGGTAAAATTTATAGTTTACGCACGGATAGTGTGCGGCATCGACTGACTCACTTCTGTGCGCATACCTGGTAAACCATTGAACTCTCAAGTTTTTCGAACCTAGAGGTCGCTAAAACGCTTACGCCAAAAAGCGAACGCCAACAAACTCGGGTGGATAACCGAAGATCTCAAAAAACTGGCGTTCTTACAAAATTGGAGTAGATAAATGAACACCGCGTCGACGACATCGGCAGATAACCAAGTCTTGAAGAGATAACAAAACAGGCGGTCAATAATCACCGTTTTGGAATTCTACTTTTATCCACTTATAAAAAGAGCTTCAAGATGATATTGTAGGTACTAGTTTGAATCAGCAAAGAGGTCAAGACAAACTCAAGACAACTCCAAGACAACATGGGTCTAGA
>PPJZ02000117.1:0-18999 GCA_003705955.2 Zygosaccharomyces kombuchaensis
GAGTGTTTGTTTGGACTATTCCGAGTAATTGATCCAATGCAATCAAGTCTCTATGGTATATTATTCCTATGAACTAAAACCACGAAGCCAAAATATCAATCACATCCCGTTCCCTTATGTACCTTTGATTCTTACAAGCAGCACCACCGCCACGTACAGCACACCATGGGGACGCTCATATCCAGCCATCGACAGCACCACTCAAGTCAATATGGAATATTCCTTTAGCTCACCGTTCTGCATTATTATGCAAATTCCTGCATTTATGCAGTTCGGCACGCCATTCTGTGCGAAAATCGCACCAGAGCACGTCGGCATCCTGTGTCCTCTCGTCGAGCCTGCTAAATGCATATGCAGCTAGAGGACGAAATCGTAAAAATGCCGACACGATTCCCGCTATTGCATATGCATTTAGAGGGAAATGGGCGATCCCCCATTAAGGTGTAAAGTGGCTGATGTATTTTTTTCGCGCGCCGAGATTTGCGGTGGCTGGGAGGCCTCTGAAGAGAAGATCTGGCGAAGAATAAGTCCGAGAGTAGAAGACACACTAGCAAAACAGACAGACATGTGGCTGTCGGTATTCCTTGGCCCATCATGGGTCCTATGAACAAGAGATACCCTGAAGAATTATATTCCAATTAATACCAAAAATATGTAAGATTAGAGTATTTATTTTATTCAAGTATTGGGATAGTTGCACTTTTAACTAAGCATCTCACTTGCGTATAGTAACTTTTTTTTTAATAAGACTAATCAAGTATTATCTTTTTTCTTGAGAAAGTGTATGTCCCTTTGTAAATAATGCTACACTTAAGGGTCTGTACATGACAAATATACAACCACATATGCTGCCTCTGTATTTGCGTAAGGAGAACGCGCAAGTTGTTCAAGATTATATCGATAATACTCATAATCGTGATGCTCTCGGTAGAATTTATGATTGATTTGAAAATAGTCATATAATTTGCGTATGCCGGTACCAATCACTAGAAAAGTTTTGCCACCTCACAGAAGCACAGTGAATGATATGAAGTGCGGCTTTTCTTCTCATCGCGGTAAATCGCAATAAGCACCACAGGCAGGACATGCTCCATATTTTGAGGATGGTATTCTACGGTTGGGTTAATCAAACCCCATACAGTCTATCGTTAAAATTCTTAATATGAGATTTTTTTCTGTTGAATCATTTAGGTAATGGAGCTTTTACCTACACTTTAAAACTTGTGCTATTCTGATGATTACCGAGTAAACACTACCTGAGGATTCCCTGAGATGGGGATTAAACGTTCTGATTGCAAGGACAGCGATATGCAGACACTGCCGTTTTACACATATTTTTACAACTTTATCGATATTAAGTGGTGATACTAGCATTTTCATGCCAGACCATTCCATCAGTAACCATCAAGCCAAGATGTGTTTGCGATGCGGTCACTGACTAAAGCAACCCTTTCTGAGGATAAATAAATGGCCTGTAGACCAACATTAGGCAAAAAAAGAGGGTTAAAACGTTTATGGCATCGCTAAAGCACAATTTTTTTTTTCAATCTACCTAATTTCTGTGTTAAATAGTTTCATTTTCTATTCAATGCTTCAAATTCGTCATTACAAAAAAAGCAATTCTCTATGATGGCAAAATTGCCCACATATACCTTTCACCCACGATGTTTGTTTGCAGAGGCTTCAATGAAACTTTGAATAGTATCGACCTGGTGCATCAGCCAGCTAGAGTGCCCATATTCTTCTCCACTCTTTGATGCTTGCCCAAGAAAGTAATCACATGGTCATTTGATGTCACGAGTTACACGCGGCGTGTTTTTCCGTGGAAGCATTAGTCAATCCGCGGAACAAAGAAGGTTTGAGTATGCAACTTCAAAAGGTGCCCATTTTCGTTGCTATGGCATAATGGAAACAACAATAAACTGTTTCTTTTTCAAACGTTCTCGCATATTATCGAAATCGCGTTTTCTGCGAAGGCTGTGAGTCGGCAAACCCTACGGCCGTAAAACCGGCCGTAAGAAACGCTCACCGCTTGTTTTTCCTTTTCAGTTGCCAGGTTTGGCTCGGGTGTGTTGTACCTTACGGCCGAAGTCTGCGTAACTCAAGAGTTGCGACTTTCAATAGTGTCAACGAACAACTACTACATAAAACACACATATATATATATTTACAATTTCAAGATATCATGATCTAATGCAGCTTCCTCAGACATTAAGGTGGTCAATCCCATACCATGCACAAAGACCCAGCGCTCGAGGCAAGCTCAGCGCTCGATGCAAGCTCAGCGCCCGATGCAAGTCAAAATGACGACGAATTCTTCCATGAAATGCTTACTCACAGCAAGGCAGAGGGACGGACTTATGAGCTGTCGCCCGATGTGGCCACCAAGGTTCGCTCACTCGCAAGGACACTCTCTAATAGACGCCTTAGCGATGGCTCTTTCAAAGGAGAAAGTGACGAGGATGGGTTTAACGCAGAGAGAATTCTGAAAAGGTTTGTGAAGGATGCGAAAGAACAAGGTATCAGTATGCGCAAGACTGGGGTTATCATGGAAAATGTTAGCGCGATTGGTACTGATTCGTCGGAGGTTGAAGGATCAACTTTCAGCGATGTCCTGTTTTTGCCAATCACCATTTATAAAGGACTTCAAAATATTAGACATCGGAAGATGCGCAAAATTCTAAATGACATGGATGCTCTTGCGAGGCCAGGTGAAATGGTTTTAGTTTTAGGCCGACCTGGATCTGGTTGTTCGTCTTTTTTGAAAGTAGCAACCGGAGCAATAAACCAATTTTCAGGCGGTATAGAAGGCCATGTCAGTTATGATGGAATTCCCCAGGAAACCATGTTAAAGCAGTATCGAAGTGATCTCATCTATAACGGGGAGTTAGATGTCCACTTTCCTCATTTGACTGTAAAACAGACGCTTGATTTTGCTATTGCATGCAAAACCCCTGCGGTGAGAGTCAATGGAGTATCTCGCACGGACTACATTAGCGCAGTTAGAGATTTGTATGCCACAATATTTGGTTTGACAGAAATTTACAACACAAAGGTGGGTAATGAGTTTGTGCGTGGTGTATCTGGTGGTCAGCGAAAGCGTGTGTCGATTGCGGAAGCGTTAGCTGCGCGAGGTACGGTTTATTCTTGGGATAACGCTACCAGAGGTTTAGATGCATCCACAGCTCTTGAATATGCCGAAGCAATCCGAATTATGACTAACCTTGTGCATTCAACCGCGTTTGTTACAATTTATCAAGCAAGTGAGAACATTTACGAAAAGTTTGACAAATTGAGCCTGCTGCATAGTGGGAGACAGATATACTTCGGTTCTGCTAGTAAGGCTAAAGCATATTTCGAGCACATGGGTTATGAGTGTCCACCACGCCAGGCTACTGCTGAGTTTCTCACTGCTCTCACTGATCCTAATGGACTACATAAGGTTCGCGCGGGATTTGAAGATAGAACTCCTCGCACGGTGGAGGATTTAGAACAATACTGGAAAAACTCACCGGAATATGCAGCTCTGAAGCAGGAAATTGAGAAGTACAAATCGAATGCAAATCCCAAAGGTACCGAACAGTTTTTTTCCGAGTCTTTGCAAGCAGAGAAATCCAAATACTCACGCAAAAGTTCATATTATACGGTCTCCTTTCTTGAACAAGTGCGCTTGTGCACCATGCGCGGCTTTAAGGGGGTTTATGGCAACATGG
Organism: Zygosaccharomyces kombuchaensis; assembly: GCA_003705955.2. Taxonomy (NCBI): domain Eukaryota; kingdom Fungi; phylum Ascomycota; class Saccharomycetes; order Saccharomycetales; family Saccharomycetaceae; genus Zygosaccharomyces; species Zygosaccharomyces kombuchaensis. Next base: position 3,714 of record PPJZ02000117.1, read on the forward strand.
CATATACCATTATAAACACGTCAGCTGCCGTAATTCAGGCGTTTGTCACAGGATCCGCATTTTACAATTCTCCATCATCCACAGATGGAGCTTTTTCCCGTGGGGGTGTGCTATATTTTGCACTCCTCTACTATTCGCTAATGGGAATGGCAAACATTTCTTTTGAGCACAGACCAATTTTACAGAAACAGAAAACATATTCCCTATATCACCCGGCAGCAGAAGCACTAGGCAGTACATTCAGCGCTGCTCCCTTTAGAATGATTGGCCTCACTGCTTTTCTCATCATCCTTTACTTTTTATCGGACCTTAACAGGACAGCTGGCTCTTTTTTCCGTGTTTACTTCTTTTTGGCGTTGTGCACGGAGTCTATCTATTCCCTTTTTGAGTTCTTGGCAGCCGCCTGCGATAACATGTCGCAAGCTAATTCTGTTGCAGGAGTTGTTATGTTAGCAATATCGATGTACTCTTCCTACATGATTCAACTTCCTAGTATGCATCCGTGGTTTCAATGGATTTCATACGTTCTTCCCATTAGGTACGCATTTGAAGGCATGCTGGAGGCGGAATTTCACGGACGGCATATGGGGTGCGAGGGATCTTTGGTACCCTCAGGCTCTGGTTACGAAAACGCCACTGGTAAAAACCGTGCTTGTGCTTTTATCGGCTCCGTAAAGGGTGAAGATTGGGTACTAGGTGACAATTATTTGAAAGTTCAGTTTAAGTACAAATACTGGCACTTGTGGAGAAATTGGGGAATTATGTTCATTTTCCTTGTGGGTTACATTGTATTGAAGGCATTTTTTACAGAAATTAAGGAACCGGTGAAGGGAGAAGGCGATGCCCTAATTTTCAAGAAAGGGACGAGGAAGGCAGCTGGCAGTCAGGCACCAGCAGGAGATCTGGAGTCTTTAAATCGCATTGATTTGCAAGTGAGTGCCAGAGAAAAATGCAGCAGTAGCGATGGCGAAGAAGATGCCGTGAGTTTTGAAGGATTCAAAAGCACTGGCATTTTTATTTGGAAGGACGTTTGTTATACTATTCCATATGGCGACAGTACTAGAATTCTCCTTGATCATGTAACGGGGTACGTTGCACCGGGTACCATGACAGCCCTAATGGGAGAGTCAGGTGCGGGGAAGACCACACTGCTAAATACCTTAGCGCAACGCAACGAAGTCGGTGTTGTGACAGGCGATATGTTGGTAAACGGCTTTCCTATAGATGCAAGTTTTGAGCGCAGAACAGGATATGTTCAACAACAGGATGTCCATATCTCCGAAATGACAGTCAGAGAATCTTTACTTTTTTCTGCACGGCTGAGAAGACCACAGTCCATTCCAGATGAAGAAAAAATTAAGGATGTGGAGGCTGTGATGAGACTGCTGGAAATGGAGGATTATTCGGAGGCGCTTGTTGGTGCATTGGGAGCTGGTTTGAATGTCGAGCAAAGAAAAAAGCTTTCCATTGGGGTCGAACTTGTCGCCAAACCGGATCTGCTACTTTTTCTTGATGAGCCGACCTCAGGTCTGGACTCTCAATCCTCTTGGGCTATCGTACAACTACTAAAAAAACTAGCCCGCGCAGGCCAATCCATCTTATGTACCATCCACCAGCCTTCATCCACCCTTTTTGAAAGTTTTGACAGGCTAGTTCTTCTGAAAAGGGGGGGTCAAACAGTTTATTTTGGTGACATTGGGGAAAATTCTGCGACAGTTTTGTCCTATTTTGAACGTAATGGAGCAAGGCATTGTGATCAAAAAGAGAATCCTGCTGAGTACATATTGGAGGCTATAGGGGCTGGTGCTACTGCGACAGTAGAACAAGACTGGCATGAGGTATGGGTGAGTTCCGATGAAGCTCAAAAGACCACTCGAATGGTGGAAGAGTGCATTAATGAACTTTCGTCGAAACCGGTAGAGAAGAATCTAAAGCCCGCAAAATATGCTGCTGGCTATTTCTATCAGTTTAGGTATGTTCTGCAGCGTACCAACATCATGTTTTGGAGAGACATGAATTATTTGATGTCAAAACTAATGCTGCAAGTCATTTCGGGCCTATTTATAGGTTGGACGTTTTTTAATCCTGGCAAAAGTTACACGGGTTTACAAAATACTCTCTTTGCTGCATTTATGGCTGTAATTGTATCGTCGCCTATGATGAATCAAATTCAAGCCAAGGCGATAGCGTCCCGTGAACTTTTCGAAGTTAGAGAATCGAAGTCAAACATGTTCCATTGGTCACTTCTACTGATTACGCAGTATTTGACAGAGCTACCATATCAAATTTTTTTTTCCACGTTGTTTTTTGTGTCATTCTATTTTCCGTTGAGAATTTTCTTTCAGGCTTCCAGATCGGCAGTTTTTTTCCTTAATTACTGTATCATGTTTCAAATATACTACGTTGCCCTTGGGCTTATGGTTCTTTACATTTCACCTAACTTGCCCTCAGCAAATGTACTCATGGGTCTGGTCGTTTCATTGCTCATTCAATTTTGCGGAGTGACGCAGCCTATGAGTTTGATGCCTGGTCTCTGGACTTTCATGTGGAAAGCTTCTCCGTTCACCTACTTCATTCAAAATCTGGTTTCAATTGTGCTCCATGAGAAGCCCGTAGTTTGCAAAGAAAAGGAGCTGTCATTTTTTGACCCACCAGCAGGCAAAACTTGCGGGGAATATATGGAAGACTTTTTGCAGCGCTCAACAGGGTACGTAAGCAATCCTAACGCCACCACAAACTGTGGGTATTGTCAGTACTCTGTTGGCGACGAATACTTGGAACAAAAAAATGTTAGTTATGGCAATTTGTGGAGGAATTTTGGATTTTATTGGGCATATATCGTGTTCAATTTTTTTGCCATGGTAGCTGTTTATTACATCTTTTCCGTCAGGGGCATTTCTATGTTCAGTCCAGCTGCCTTATTCAAGAGATTGACGAGACGGAAATGACTGTGATTCATAATCAAGGTGGGGATGTGTTGTAAATAAATTTTCTGATAATAAAGAAATTATTTTCTTATTTTCTTCACTACCAAACAAGTTATGTTGTTCTGTAGAATATATTTTGTTTCTTAGTTCTCATTCTTTTCGGTTTTCCATCCTTCATAGTGCGCTATAAACTTGTCATAACGCTCATGTTTGTCTTTGGTGCTCAGTAGGTACGCCTGTGTTTTTGTCCTTTTTAGTTTTGCCTCGATAGACTGGCATAATTAGACCATTTTATGTCTGATGTACCTGAGAACTCAACTTAGGTGGATAAAACAAGGACATAAATGGCATTGAATAAAAGCAAATCAGCACAAAATTGTTTAGGAAATCTGTTGTGCTGATTTTCAAATGGTAGAATGACAACCTTTTGTATAGTGATATTTATGTAGTGTTATGTATCAAGATCTCAGTTGATATGTTCACTAACGATAGCGGTAACCCATCTACCGGGCAATATCAACCATTTAGATCTTCGGCTCAACATTTGCGCAAGCGGTGAAGGAGAAGAAGTAGAGGAGAGGCAGAGATAGGAGCATGTGTACAGACCATAGTAGGAACTTTAGCAAGATCCACGTTGGGTTATTTTGACTTGTTTTTTATTTTTACCAAATGTCACCAACATGTTTTAATAAATACACCTCGAAAGACAGATTTTTAAAGCAAAACTTGCTACGGCTAAACTGTTTTAACATTAAACGTGCCAGATTTCCCCGTCCAAAAAGTATTATTTTTTACTAACAAAATAACAAACACACATTACATGCACACTTACACGGCGACCGTAGTAGTAGCGGTCACCCTTTGCTTTCGCCGAGAGTCTTCACGATGGCTGGTGGTCAGATTCATCTAGCGAAAGACGCGTACCCAACTTACCTTGCTGTAATTGGAAAGATAAGCCGCTATAACTAAAAGGTCTGCTATTCCGATAGCTCTCTGCTGCTGTATATTTTTTTGCTGATCTCGTTTGTCCGGGGCACGTGGAATTATCCTTTTTTTTTTTGGATATGCAGGGACATTAGTGGCTACTGCAAGGAGTGACTTGAAAAGAAAAGTTTCTTGAAGGATCGGCATGAAATTCCTCCCTCTTGAGGTATTCAAAAGTATGCCAGACTCCTGGGGTATAAATATGCGAAGGAGGAATAAGCAAATTAAGACATGTGACAATTGCAGGAAAAGAAAGATTAAGTGCGACCGACGTTTACCTTCTTGCTCTGCTTGCGTTGGAAAAAACTTTCGCTGCAAGTATAACAACAGGACAGATAAACTCAAGCAGCGAGAAAAGGAGTCATCTAATGAAGGCAATGTTCCCGCAGATCGCGATCAGCTAGACCGCGAACAGCGTGATAGCGACGAGGAATGCAAACAGAATTGTTTCAGAAACCTTACTTACACTTCTAGCAAAGACGGAAAAGTACACTCATACGGGCCTACTTCCTTCCGGTGTGTGATTACTGGGACGTCTTCGGAAATGCACTTTTTTGCCCTTTGGAACAAAATCAAAGCTACCCGGCGAAAATGGAAGTATGGCCACCCGTATTTCATCGAAAAAGATGCGACCTTTATGACAACGCCATTATGTATGGTTACGTCAGGATCCATCTTGGAGGCCTTATGTACGTGTTTGCCATGTTTCGACCAAGTGCTCGAATCCGTTAAAACTTTCTTCAGAAGTGATTTGTTTTTGAATTTTGCGATTGTAGACCCTTCAAAAGTGGTTGCGGATGTTTGCAGTTGCCTGGCACACGACGAGTCCAGACCGGAGGAATCAAGAATAACATCTTTCAAACTAGGAGAAAGGCAAAACTTTTACAGAATAGGAATTATCACTGAAATTTTGTCCCTTGTTTATTACCAAGGCAAGGTGCCACCTGCCGTTGGACTGTTCCATAAGTTCATTATCTCGTCCATTCAAGGCAAAGCAGCCTATCTCGAGAGAGTCCAGTTTTTAATGCTGCACTACATTTATCAAAAGGTCAAAGGGTTTACCATAAGTGACGATGCCAGTTTTTCGTCCTTGGTCAATATGGCACACTCCACTATAGTCAGTATTGGTCTCCACAACGTAAGGAACCATAGGTTTTTTAAAGATGAACCAACTTATCTGTCCAATTTATTACTTTTTGTCCTTTTTTCTGATTTCGAAATGTCCTTCTCAATAGGTTCTCCCCTTCATATTGGTGAAGAATTTGAAAAGGATTTTCTTCAAGAAGAGACTCTTAAAAGTCACATGGCACCGGATAACCCTTTGAATTTTGCATGCTCCGTCGTGTATTTGAGAGGAGTTATGAGAGACTTGTATCGGTCTCATCCAGAACCCGCATTGGATGTCTTGATCAATAAATTGAAAATGTTTTACATGCAAAATTTTGGTCCAATTTCTTCTCACATTGACCAAAAAAAGAGTGATCCGGTTAATTTAAGAGCATTAATCATCATGTTGTTCACTTTCCAGATGATAGCTAACCTCTCTATCATTAAAATGAGACTTTTGGGGTACCACTCACTGGATTTGGAACAAAATGCGCTTTTATGTCAACTTTCTTGCCTCAAATTACTTTTGGACAACCTCATAGTAACCTTTGATACATTGCAATACACACAGAAAAAATATTTGGGTTTCAATTTTTCATCAGCACTTTTCTTATTTCATTCTACAGCACCAAGAACAACGTCAGAACTTTTCTCTATTATTTCAAAGGCTGCGCTTTTTGACAAGAGCCAACTCAGTGCTAGACCGGAGAATTCAATTCAGTACGAAGATTCGCGATATCTTGGAATCTTTATCGAGAACATGGAATCCTTTTACAGAGGTGAAGATAAGCTGCGAATTGAGGCGATAACAGCTGTTGCTATTTTAGAAAAATTCTATCAAATGTTCAACGACAGGGCCTCCAACGAATTGCTCGAGTTCTTGGCTCAATCTTACATTTTCATGATAACAGATACATTCATTGGACTTATGAAATCTTCCATTGATTCGATACTCACGGATGATAATGTTGGGCAAGATAACAGGGATTTCTTACCAAGCTTGACAAATATGGAGGGGCCTTTTTGTGAGTCCGCTATCGATTTGTTTTATGATGAAGATTTTTTTTTCCAAAATTTGTAAGAGGTTGATCTTTAAAAGACAAATCGGGGTTGTTGTTTTTTACAGTGTACGTGAGACTGCATCCTTTCCAGCTACGTTCACTTTTTGTTACTGCACTAACTTAATATTTTCCGTGTGGGATTTCAACCAAGCATTGTTACTGACAAACAGAGCGCGCATGCCTGGTTGGCTTGTTTTTTTGATTGCACTACGAAACATATCCGTCAAACGAGTTCTGTTGACATTGGCGCACATGCAATTCTGCATATTGAGCACTTTGAGAGGTTTCAGTAAGACAAGAAGTGACCACGCTATTGTCGAGATAAGTTACTTAATTCTCGACAACATAGTCATCAAGCTCGTTCATTCAAATGGACCTCTTCAGTAGTTTGTAATTTGCGTGGTGTGGCAGAATGGCAAGATTCTTTACTCCCATAAGCTTAAGAAGCTTTTGCGTTGTGGTTGGCTAGTTTGGGACTACTGGTTCCGATGCATACCGGACATGCGCTGAAGTGGAACCCTGATACGCCATCGTGACCATCTTCCAGAAATTTTCTGCCAATGCCTCTGACATTTCCAAATTGGACCAGATTTCACTTCTCTTCGCAAACATGGGCAAAAAAAAAACTTCACGTTTTTTAAACTATGATCCAAATCTTGAAAATTTATGGATGATTTGGCTAGAACGTCCCGACGGGTACCTTCTCCGACGTCAAGTTTCCCCGATAGTTTATACTTTCGTACACTATGATAGTTTTCAAATTCGAATGATTCGGACAGTAGCACCTAAAATACTCTATTGTCACTCCTAAGAATTGACATACTCGATCTTCCGGGTATTTCTATAGTTTTTTCGGGGCTGCCAATCAAACCAGCTGGATGTAGAACTTGAGTTCAGACACGTGAGGAGTGGTTACTCACATTCCACCTATGCTGATCTACAAATTTCACTAATCTGAAGTAAAACAAATACATACACCATCTCTGTGTATCTTACAAAGATCGTAATTTTAGCTGTGTTCACTTTCTTCACTCTAGATTAAACTTTCACATTATCCAGTGATGTTTCTACTGCATATATGTTCTCCTCTAGCAAGAATGTTTTTTTTTTATCATTGGTTTCTTTTTGCTTATGGCTCTTACACCTTTTTTTTTTTTTCAAGTTTGACCCGTTACTCGGTGCGTGAAGTAAAAATATTTTGCCAAGCCAAAAAAAATGTGAGCCAGTTTGGTGATTGATTAGAATCATAGAAATACCTCTTTGATGACCTCCTAATTGATATTGTTAGGCAAGTCAGAAAGTATAAAATTCAACTGTAGAGAAAGAAGCGTACTTCAACAGCAGAACAGTCACATTCGAAAAGTATATGATTTAGATTGATAGAATTTTTGCTGCTTCTGGTAGCTGAAATTGAGAGAGCGAAATCCAAGAGTCGAGGTGTAAGCGTATAAAGCAACTATTGCTAGCCAAGACTACGAGATTTGACTCAAAAACTTATTTTAAATGCCCAAACACGTAGCAAAAAGATTTTTGAATACTTGATCAGTGTTTTAAATGTAGCTATCTTATTTAATAGACATATTGTAGGCGAAGAGAATAGGCATCTAATGTGAGGAGTCTTTCCGGATGCTGAACTATATGTGGCTAGTGAACTTCACGATCCCTAAAAAATGGTTCCAAGTGATGGTGTAGAATAAATATCTGTACATTCACTGGCGAGAGCGTTTTTAATGCTTGGAAAGAGGTTTTTTCATAAGGGGGAAACAAAACCTTTTTGTGTGTCAGTAAAAATGTTATGTTTTGACCTCGATCAAATAGCGGCCTGGAAACCAACGGATAGAGTTTATTAGTTTACAATGTAAAGAAACTTCTTAGAATCTCGCTGGAACATAAAATTGACGCTGCATAAATTCAATCTCCTACCTAAAAAAGGAGAAACAAGTTCCAAAATTATCCAAACATTGTGACCAAGTTTAGTCACACACACAATCAACGCAAACTTTCTGGTAGGAACGCAGCAAACACCATGTATCGAAACCAACTCATCAACTGCTAAATTTTCTTTGCTTACAAATATGCCATCAGATCTTCATATTTAAAAGCTTCAATTTTTTTATTGACAATGTGATTTCTACCCCTATGCCTTTGGAATTTACGAAGGGGGAAATTGGAACATAGAAAGACAAGCACCTCAAAACTAAGCAGATTTTTTGGTATAAAAGTATATATGGAGGCTTACTTGGGCTCAAGAACTACCTTGAGGCACCAGTCCAATGGTTTACTGGAAACTAATAGATCATTATTAGTTAAAGTAGAGGCTGGACTTGATACTAATTGACCCGGGTGTCAAGTTTAGTCGATCGGACAAACAATGCCTCGTAAATGTTCGGAAGGATAATCAAGAAATAGTTGTGATCTATTACAAAGCAGTTTGCAGCGTAGTTGCAACATTGAACCCTGCTCGACCCTCGATTCTATTGTTCAAAAGATCGCCACCGTTACGCAGAGCAAACCTCAAGAAAGGTGAGGTTACATAATCTCAAGTGACGGATCATGTGCACTTTAATCGAAATCATATTATATTCACATCTGGGTTTCTACAGAGAATTACTAGTTATTGTATCTTGTATCATGTCTAATCTAGTTGATATTGAAATAGTAAGGCGCTATATCGATGCTTTCTTTCGACCAGCATTGGATGGAGAAAAAGATCCTGCCAATAGTTCTAAAAAGACATCGTGGTAGTTCAAACCGAACCTCATTTTTGATTTTTTAAAGAAAAGGAACTGAGCTGATTACCAGTTCTTCCCTGGATAGTATCTTTGATGTGCTCAGTAATGTGGGAGAAAGATTTCGTAACTCATTATATAAAATTAATGTTATATGCCTGGTAACGAATCTATTGGAGCAAAAGTTTATGCTTCACGCGTTGTACTACCCTCTTTTTTTTGATTGGCAAGTATCTAAATAGACCGGACTTCAGAGCGTCAATAAGAACCATGTTGGAGAATTTAAAACAGGTTGCGAAACAAGCAACTCAGCTGTGATCTTGAGGCTATTGACCCAAAAGTTCAGAAGGTGCACGAATGATTTGGTTTTTCCACCTATAGCAACATTGATTATGATCAGTGTGCGGTGAATTCTTGTGGTGAACCGGACAAAGACAGCGAGGGTTCTAAATCTCTTCTTTGTATATCATAAGAGCGGTAGGCTTCCTCGGATTTATCGATAGGTACTAGGGTGCCACAATAATTACTCGGTTATAAGCCATCCTACTTTTTGTGCGTAGAAGAAATTAACCACAGATGGTATAAATCAGATATAGTAGCTCAACATACCACCACATCCGTCATATTGCCCTCTGTGCTCTTTGTGCTTTTAAAAATCATTTTTACCGTATCTTGCCCGGTAAGCCAGCACTAGTGATAGACCTCGTATTTTGAACAGAATACATTTTCACGAAATTATTTAGCCCCGACATTCATGCTGATCTTTCATAACTATACTATTTTTTAAATCCTAATCTGTGCTTCTGGCGTATTCTGAGGTAACTGGGACGTATCTGCTCAGACATGTTTTGTACCAAAGCGCAACGAAGAAGTGTTTTTCAAGGAAGAGGGAATTTTTCTTCAGATGACCTTGTTGGAATCTCAAGATTGCTGCTCTTGACAGCAAATGAAAAAGTTCTCTTGTGGTGCAGAGATCGATGCTTGACTTTGGTGTGACCTGCAAAATTTCCAAGACCTTATGTGCCATTTTTTGAATCCTTACCCATCTAGTTAATTTTAGAGGTATACCAACCCTATTCTAAGATGATATTTGGCCTAACAGGTAAAGGACGGTGGTGTAAAATTTTTTGAGTTCTCAACTACAGATAGATAATTTCGGCTCCTATCCGCTACAAGGGAATTTTCAGAACCACTCAGGTCCTTCAGAGAATGGTTACGTACGCTATCGTATGTTTCGTATCAAATTGCTGTAAAGACAGACGGAAATAAACTCAAATGGCCTCATCGCTATCTTGACCAAGTTTCACATCCATAACAAGATGTATAGCAAGACGAGCAGAAGCGACGACAAAATTAAGATAAACTACAATCGGTGGTTGAACGTTTCAGGGATATTACTATTAGTCGTTACGAGTCATGGTTATGTAATTTCGAACAATGGTAAAATTAACACAAAAAACTTTCCTTTAGTGCACTCATAGCTTCAGAGCTGCGAGTGTCTTTACCGCTGTTTCAATGGCGGATGCTGGGTTGACACCGGTAACCAGCTTACCATCAACCACACAGAAAGATGCCCAAGGGTCCTTCGGTTGAACGTAGGTGGCACCATTGTCCTCAGCTACCTTTTTTACAGTCTTCATGTGTCTGTCTTCCATAATTCTGGCAACATTCAAGATCTCTTCACCTTCATCGGTAAAACCTGTGATCTTCTTATTCTTAATAAAGATTTCACCTTCAAGGGTCTTTAGATGATCAAAGATAATAGGACCGTGACAAACGGCAGCTACGACACCCTTGTTAGCATGAACCTCAGCAACCAATTTCTGCAAACCAGGAGCACGCGGGTAATCGTAAGCAGCACCGTGACCGGCAGAAGCAAAAAATATATCGTAGATTTTGATGTTAACTTCACTTGGCTTTTTGACTGCATTTATCCTAGTGATGAATCCAGATTGCTTGTCTTCAAAACTTTCCCTATCTTTGCCGCCCAGGAATTCAGGAGTTAAGGAGTGCTCATCCCAACCGAAAGTACCAGTTTCAGAGACAAAGTCTACTTCGACACCGTTTTCAGTGAAAACTTCGTATGGATGTAAAGCCTCGACAACAAAAACACCGGTTCTTGTACTATCCTCATAGAATTTTTCGTTATAACTCGTAATTGCAACCAATGCCCGTACCATCTTGACTCCCAGACTTTTTGCCTGCTAATTTCATGATATAGGCGATTCCCAGTTTATCTCAATAAATCGTTTCCTTATATACAGAAGTACCCCTAATACTACTTTGGACTAACTACGCAATCCATACCTTGTTTGCGTTGAAACGCTGTATTTGGGTTCGTCAGGGCCGGGGAATGGGTGGTTTCTACCCACCATAATATAGGGAATACATGAAAATTAATTTTAAGGTAATATGCATCGTTTAAAGCGATAAAACGTAAGAAAAAAAAACCTGTTTCATACACGGCTACTTTCAAAAGAAGAAAGCAGCACTAGAAAATGGAAACTAACTGTATCGAGCGTGATTTAGCTGATTAGACTTCTTTTTAATTCACATACAGTGAAAATGGCAAGAATAGTAAACTTTTGATGCATGCCAAAAAGAGATAGCGGTCTCGAGAAAATCATCGCGTTCTCAGATAAGAAACCAACAAATTCAAGCAAACGAAGTGAAGCATTTGTTTCGTCAAGGAAATGTTTAAAAAACCCTATATATTACAAAAACCTCTTAACAAATAGAACTCTACCCTAAATGGTTTGTCTGGCGTTTGATTTATGTGTTCACAGAATTGTCCTCTCCTGGGGGCTATTACTAGCACGTTTTAACGGTCATGTATCAGTGAGCTTTTTGATATTAATCTGACCTATTACAGGTCTTGATTAGTCTTTCCCTGCTTTCGTGCAAACTTTTTCACGAGGAAACAATGGATTCATTATTCATGAAAAATTGTAGGAATTTCGTAATCACTTGAACGAATCATGGCCATCGTTTGATTTACACCTAACATATTTGCTGTGGTCATGAAGCTCTCGATTTTCCGTGAGGTGATAAAATAGGTAGACTTCTTATTTTCGTGAAAATTTGCCTTTTTTCCTCTTTTACTCTAAGGTAGAAGATTTAAACCATCTTCCCATATTAAAAATACGCAAAAATACGCACTGTGCGGCGCTATATGCTTGAAGTCATTCACTACTTTCCCCTTTTACCACAAACCAAAAACTCCTTCACGTATAATTGAAACAAGCATTTCACACAATTGGTTATGAAATCTATAAAATGCCTACCAACAAAACATTCCACAAGGACAATGTAACGGTGCCGAAATGTCACTCTTTTATCTTTCCTTACTGTTTATAAATGGTGTGCGACGTCCGTAAGACGCTAGAAGGAATTAAGGACATTATTGCTCCCTGTGAACACCCAAGAAGTTATTACACCGGACAATAAGCACCACGGAAATATGCTAGCCATCGTGGATTGCTTGCCTTCTTTAGAAACTGTTTCAATTTCACTAAGGCTTTTGTGAAAATCCAAATCTTGCACAACGTATATATATTGGAAGGGGCCGTGAGAAAATCGAAGAAATATCCACCCTGTCAGTATGATCTTTATGAACACCTGATCACCAAATCGAAACTATACAGGATAGCTAAATTTTTTTATTTCCATGCGTCTGGAAAATGATTGAATACGGCTTCCGTGAAATGTGCTTTGTTTCTTTCCATGGCATACACCTACCCGAGACAAAAGTCTGTGTAACACACACATTTTTGTCCCCTTATCTTCACTATATTTTAAAAGTCTAACCAGAATTCTCTCGATGACGAGCACCCCTTCGTTCCCACTTTTCTAGAGGAGTTAAGTGCCAACCTTGAAAGATACATGTAACATGTTGGCAACTTTCTTCAAACGTATTTTTAACTCCCAAGGCTATCAGCACCACTTTCTCTGAAGTAAAATGCCGTCATACGCCTTTGTGATATCTAAAGATACAACGATTTGTGTAAAAAAAATACCGAGAGTCTAATATCCAACTCGTAACAGCCAATACAAGAAGCACATAAGTAAAGAACCCAAATTTCTGGGACTCAGAGAACTCAATTGAAAGGTAAAGGTGAGGATGGTCCATTGTTCGTCTTTATAGCTAATGTCTGGTTTGTCCATACCCATTGCTGCGTGCAATTGTCGCCTTTCTTGTAAACCGCCTCCGTCTAGGTATTACGTTTTCATCCAATCCGGAAGCTCTAATTACATAATGCATAAACATCCGAGTAAAATGGTTATGCTTGACGTGACCATTTTTGGCTCCTGCTCTATCTTTCTTTTTTGGTTCGGTGCAAATATAGATCAACGGTCTTTATAATTTGTAACCGAGATCTTTTTACACAAACTTTAATAGTGTTTCAATTTCCTTTCTATGTGTCAGAACCAGTTAGTTATCGGAATTTGGATGCAAATGAAGGTGTTATTCAAGAGTAGCTATCTAGTTGAGTTTTTGCACACAGACATCGGATCAACAGATTCGAAACTGTAGTCTACAAGACAACTAACAATTTTAATATTTTAGGACACTACAGCAACTTGGCTTCAAACGAAACACAGAGCAGCCAAAAAAATTTCAATTTTGCACACTTCTAGTTTCCCCGGTTAGCCAGCTTAATTTTGTTGCTTATTACCAATCTGTCACATTTGGAATTTCAGATGGTGAGTTATGGACGATGTTGGCGTCAAGATCTAAATCCGTCAGCTGCTAAACCAGGCCCGTTTTCCTAGTCATAAATTCTGCGAGAACGTTTTATTCGAATCCCTTGACCATTTTCTCAGTTTTTGATTAATCTTGTCATTATCTTTGACGCAATCAAGTAAAATGTCACACTATTGTTCATAAACACCCTTAATTGAGAATATTTAGCACTCAACATCTAAGACATTTTTTGGCCTTTGATATGATGTCAACAGACACTTTCTCTCAGTACGCATTAGTCGCTTGGCTCTGAGAAACTTAAAACTTTGTTTAAGAGGACAGTTTTAGCTTCATTTTTATATTTACAATGCGAACTGATCTCCAGCTCTGCTCATCGGCTTCATATTTACTATTTAATACCACATTGACTATTGTTACAATTTCCAGTATCATTTGTTACTATAGTGAAGAAACATCTGAGCTATCATTCAATTTCAGCAAGGACTTCGCCAAGAAGTTCAGGATACCATTTAGCGGCAACGTCTTGGTGCGATTTGATCCTATTGCGAAATACTGCATAGCCAACTGGGTGTAAAGAGAAATCAGGGCGATATTGGAAGCCTGTTTCTGCTCCCCACCGATCCATTGCTTTGTCTCTTTCCTCTTTTAGCTTCAAGACATCCTGTGGAATGTTAGAGACTGTGCTCTTACTGGATTCCAGATCTATTGTTTGAAAAAACGGAACAGATAACCTTGTCCCCGACCCTTCTCTTGGTCGCAGCACTTGATGTATGGTCGCCTTACACACCCCACAAGTAATGGCCTCTAATGTCTGGCCCACATTTACCACTAAACTTTCGGGGACGTTGTCTACAGATATCCAATTTCCCTCGAAGTTCTGAACCTGCAATGTATCTTTATGATCAGAGGCTTGGTACACGAAAGTCAGAAAGTCCGAGTCCTTATGGGGCCCAACTCCTTGTTCCACTTTATCGTCATCATTATCTTGGGGTTTGGGGGGATAAGCAATGATCTTCATTTTGCATTGTTGATTTTCTTTGAAATATCCATCCAGGTCATTCGGACCGAGGCCGATCGCTTCAGCTACTAACTTGCCAAAAACGTTCGACAGTCTACTCATTTTGTCAATGTATTGGGTCACAGTCGTTTTAAAATGAGGTGCATACCTCTCATCCGGCCATAAATTCGGGCCCTCCAGTTGTCTGTAGAGGGGTTCCCGTTGAGTTGGTGCAGGAAGTTCAGTTGCCAGATCTATCTGCTCCCTCCAGTCAATTTTGCCTGAAGTAATTTCATTACCCAATTTTGTGTAGCCTAAAAAATGAGGGGAATTGAGCATCGCCGCTTCCTCTTTAACATTCTCGGGCAATCCGAAAAACTCGATTGCCTGTTGTGTAATATCTTCAAAATCCTGTTTTTTTGGACCATACTCCCCAAAGTTTGTCAAGAGTAAAAAACCAACACTGATCAGCGCATGACGAAGTTTTTCAAGGAACTTTTGCCTGGTTTTATCACTGAAGGCTTCCTCTAAATCTATTATGGGAATCGAACTAAAGGACATATCTGCAATTGAAGCTTGACGGTTCAAATATACAAAAAGAAGTAGCGCCTCACATCGATATAATTCGACAGAGCCGCTCTTATATAGTCCCAGACGAAGGGGATCCGATCAAACTGTGGCTTATTTAACTATCACCTGACCTGAGACATTTGGCGACGCGGCGACGGGGCGGCTGTCTAAGTGGCCGAACAAGCTTAATGGATATTGGCATATGC
>PPJZ02000118.1:0-17562 GCA_003705955.2 Zygosaccharomyces kombuchaensis
TCAAAATATCAGGGCCCCCAGTTGATAGGCCAAAGTCAGGATCCATGAAAGCATACGGATAGCCAGTTCTGCCTAAACCACACATGACTTCATCTAGCATGAATAAAGCACCGTACTTATGAGCAATGGCCCGAGCACCGTCGAGGTACCCCTTTGTCGGAGTCGTATTACCCAAAGAAGAACCGCATACAGTTTCCATGATGACCGCGGCAACTGTATCGGGGCCATTCTTGATAAAAGTTTCTTCCAACTCGTCCAAAAGTTGCTTAGTGTATTCCTCTTCAGTCATTCCCGCTTTCATGTCGCGGTAAGGGTATAACCGAGAAATCTTTGGGGTATTCTCTTCGGGTAGTAGAATGTTTTTCAACAGTGGTTTCTTTGAGTTATCGCCAATTGATAAAGAACCGATGAGAAATCCATGGTAAGCACTCTTCCTACCGATGAATCTGAATCTTTGGGGTTCATTTCTTTCAAGATGGTACTGTTTGACGTACTTCATAGCGTTCTCATTGGCCTCAGAACCAGAGCAAACAAACATGCCCGCTTGGAAACAGCCGTCAGATTTTGAGCACATTAAGGTTGCCAAGTCTTCGGCGGCCTTATTAGAGTAATTAGTACAAAAGGTGTAAGCAGATTCTTGGGCGTAATCACTCATTTGGGACAAGATTTCTTTATCGCCATGCTTTAAAGAACAAACGGCAGCACCAGAAATCGCATCATAAATTTCTTTCTTTTCTTTTGTCACTGGGTCTTGCAAGATCAACCATTGGCCATCCTTGCAGGTACCAACACATTCGAGCTGTTTCTCAGCGACCCGCGCTTGGAAAAGATGTGGACGAGCTTGATCAACGGTCATAACGCTAACTATGTTCACTATTCGCTAAAAGTTGATATAGTTTGGTATTTTCCATGAAATCCAAAGAGATTTAATAAACCAAAGAACATATTATATATATAATGCTGCCTTACCATCGGCAAGTCTGTTAAAAAGAAGGAACTGATGCAGGAATTGTTTTCACTATCACCGCGAATGCATTTCCGAATTCCGATAAGCGAAAATATCGTCAGACCAGCCACACCAATCATCGCCTGCGCATTCCGCTGATTTTCAGAAAGGGAGTGCCCTTCCGAATCAGATCTGACAATCTAAGATTAGGTATCTGTTGGTCGTTGAATTGGGCAGAAATCGTCAATTAGGGGTGTGAGCGTACACACATGTATATCCCTATCCTAGTTATCCAGTAACGGTGCCTTGAGATAAGCAATCGGAATGACAGTTAATCTGCCACTTAATATTGCCATAAACTAGCTCGGGGCTTATCCGAAGTTTTGGTACGTAAGTTATCTAGGATATTTACTGTAAAACAGTGACTAGCTCAGTTCTTCAAAGTTCATCAAAAGTTGGCTGTCATTTTTCTTCCCAGCCGAACGGAGAACACAGTTTGTCTGCGCTTTTTTCGTTCATCCAGCTTTCCGATCTTTCAGCAGTTGCATTAGTGGGACCTACAGCAAAGCATGTATGCTCTTGGCTGAAGCCGCCGAATTTTCTATAATATTTTCAATTTTAATTCGCCCAGTTCTAATATTCGGAGCAGCAACGTTCGCAATTGTAATTAATTCGTCCTTCATATGTACAAATACAGATATATTTGGGAGCGTAAACTTATTATTAAGAGTATAATTATAATACCTACTGTTTGTGTTTAGAACTTGCAGTAATAGGAACCCAATTTCCAATGGCTTTTGTAATAGTTCAGATATTTCACTGAATAGCTATAATAAGTTTTGGGATCGCTAAATTCTTGGTGGTGAGATGGGGAATTTTGATATAGAAGAGCATGAAAACACAGGACAACGCAAAGAAACCATGGACATACTACAACAATACAAATCTCTCTTTCTTTACACGGCATACATCAAAGCTGCGTCCCTTGCAGATCCAACAACATTGGGAGCGGAAAGTTTTCACTGATTTGGAGGAGATCTTTTAGATATTAGAATGTGCCTTCGGACTTTATCATCGGGAGGATTTAAAGGGATATCATTGTGATCTATTAATATTCTGGAAGCGAGAAGATTCAAATGCACACAACAGTAGGCGGTACCTTGTTCTAATGAAGGGCACACCCAAACCTTGCAAATTGGAGGATTCTTTTGGACCCTGCTGGGATTTAAAAAGATGAAATATCTTATTCAGCATCTTCCACCTGCAAATTTTATCCTATGGAGCTTTTTGAGAATGAAGTTTTCCTCCTTTAATTGCCCAAGCACTGCAATCTCCCGAAATCTCTGTCATGGTAATAAAAAGAGCAAATATTGTGTGTTGAACCAACTTGCAGGTTGCTTAGGTAACAAACGTTAATGCTTCTTTAAAAAAGACATCGGAACGTTCTTGAACAGGGGAAACTTGTATAGTCAAGCTTTGTATTTCTTGAGAGAGTCTCTTCTTAGGCATAGTGTAATCAATTGGTACTTCAATAAAGTTTTGATGAAGAGCACCCTCTCCAAAATTGTTTTGTGTTCATATGTTTGCTCAATCAACAAAGTGTAAGCTCCATCGGCAAAGTTACCAAGGACATTACCTTTATGATTCTGTCCATTTTTCCAATTGAATACTAGCATTAAAATGGATGTTTTCAAAATAGGAATCAAATCCAGTTATCGCTTGCCATCAGTATTTTTGGAAAGTTTGATTTCGAAACAGAAAGACAGATTTATTTCAGTTTCAGCTGTAAAATGAGATGTGAACGGTGAACTCGAAAAAACACACCTAGAGCAACCAATCGATTTAAGTTATCAACTTGCTTTGGGCATCTGAAGCTGCTCGAAGAAAATAATCCGGTATAATTTTGACTCCATTGAAGGTCTACTGACGATATCTGAAATTTTTCAAAAATCCGCTTTTCCTGTCTGGACTTGTCTTGTTGTATTGCTTTTCCAGCTCATTCTGGTGTATTGTATAACTTGTAGGTGACTTATTTGGCTCAAAGCTTGTACGATTCATGAAAGCCACCCACACGAGACTAAGGGGAGATAAACAATCTTCACACTAAAAATATAAACTTTAGGGGGTACCTGACGATTATGTTGCCTGTTTCTCGGAGTCAGAAGTGGAGTTGGTTTGATATAGCATGTATCTGCGAACATGGATAAGGTAGCAGCAGCTATCAGCTGATGCGATACAGGTGCCATAGAAGACTGCGCTTAGAAAGGGATTGGAGATCCGCATTTTTTTGTTTCCCTGGGGGTGTTAAGCCACTTCTTGAGATAAGATTGCTTGGCACTTCGGGCATTCCACAGTAAACTTTGCACGGGCATGATACAGTAAAGTTACCCTGCTTTTTATTCACGAGAAAAATACTACTCTCCTTCTTTGAGGCGCCTAACAAAGGTAATCTTCGAGCAAATTGGACCCAAAATAGTTGTATAGTTGCTGTGCTCTTACCTGGTATTTTGGTCTGCGAAAATATTTGGTGGCTATCTGTTTTATTTTTTGATGGCTTTCTTCTTTTTCAATATCTTTGAGTAATGGTAGTCTGACTCTTGTAAAAAAAAACTAACAGATAAGACTATTAGGTATAACTAGATCGTTTTTGTTTCTGGTCAAATATCTAGTATATATCTGCCTACATTTACGTTATAACTTCTGGATAACAACTATTAATTATATGTCTGTTCACAGAAAATAACGGTAAACAAAACAAGCCTGTCAAGATGTCAGAGAAAAAAGAAGATAGTTCTTCGAAGTCCAACAACGTACAAATTGAGTTAGGAGATATCGAAACCTTACAGGAGAGTATAGATGATAACACCGTCAACAAACAGCCTGATATGGCCACTCGCCTATTCTACGCCCAAAGGTCTATTGAAAGACAATATGATGAGGTTAGTCATGAACGTGGCTTAAACCGTATTTGGAATAATCTGATTATGAAGTCACTAAAAATTCAAAAGCTGGAACCTAAAACTAATGACTATCCGACTTGGAATAACGATGATTTGGCGGTCAGATCATCGCACTGGGTCGTTTGTGCAGGATTGTTGACTGCCGAAATTATGGGTGCCCTCTTAGTTCCGAATTGTTTTGCGATGCTTGGCTATGCTCCTACCAACGTTATGCTCTGTGTCTGTTTTTCATTGACATTGATCGCTGGGGGCATCACCTGGTGGATGTTTTTGCTCTTCGACTCTCCCGAATATCCGGTGAAGACTTTTGCAGATATCGCATATTTATTGGGCGGTGAATTTTGCAGACAAACCGTCATATGTTTGCAATTAGTTGCTATGGTTCTAACGGCAGCAACAAGTGTGATCGGTTGTACAGAAGCAGTTATCATCTTAAGAACAGAGCGCGTATGTTGGGTTGGCTTGTTAGTGTTGATGATTGGCGTTCAGGGCATTCTTGGTCATGTCAAAACTCTGAGTAACCTCGGAAAGTATTGTCTCTTTGTCTCATTCTGCAACTACATTAACCTATATGTCCAACTGGGATATTTTAGTGGCACTGAACCAAACTGGGCAAATGCAAAAAATCTTTTGGGTCTAGACAAAGCACCCGTTGAAACATATGGTATTACACCAGGTCAAACGCTAATCACTAGAGTTGTGGCTGTTTCCAATCTCTCTTATGTGTTTGCTGGCTCGGTCGTTTTCCCTGAAATCATCTCTGAACTGAGAAGACCATGGGATTTCTGGAAAAGTATGATTAGCGCAGAAAGCTTCATTCTTGGCACCTACATGATTTATGGAAACTTCATCTATTCTAACCAAGGCCAATTTGCAAATTCACCAGCTGTCTTTGGTCTAAGCAACACAAACGCGCTCAAAGGTTTGTCATTTATTACATTCTTAACTGGATTCATTCAATCCATTTTCTACGGTAATTTGACCTGCAAAATCACTTACAAAAACTACATGTCATTGATCTTTAAGGGGTTAAAACTCAAATCTAAAAAGGGGTTATTAGTTTGGTCTGCAACTACAATCTTTGTATGGGTTGTTACCTTCATCATTTCCGCCGGTGTTCCGCAAGTTAGTGCTGTTTCTTCTTTTACATCTGCTTTAACAATGATTCCCTTGACTTACGCCATTCCGTACATTTTTCACATGTTGACGCTGTTTGTTAAGAGCAATGCTGAATCTCTCGAAGGATATGATCCTTCCTCTCCAGGAAGTTTTGAAAAGATTTCTAAGAAGGAATTCTTTGCTCGCGGCTTTAAAAAAAACTGGCCAGTCAGTGTATTCTATATCTGCTTGAGTTTGGCAACTTTGGGTTATTCCGGTTTGGGGTTGTATGGCTCAGTTGAATACATGAAACAAATTTTTGACACCACACCAGCTACTTCGTTCTCCTGCACCTCCCCAATTTGAGGGTGCCCAGTGGAATTTGTGCTTGGAATAAACATTTGTTATTTTCCCCTTCCTCTTTTTACGAAAACGTTTGATTAGATTTATTAATAGTATTGATATACCTTTGCAAGCGTGAGTATCAGTTTATTGCAAGCAGGTTTAATGTAGGATACTGACTTTTATGGGTCTGTTTGTGCCCTTTCATCCTCGTTCAATATCACGATACACATTATTTTCTTATTTATATTCTTTTTCTATTCATTGCTATTCATTTTGATTCCTAACTTATAGTATTATTCTGAACTTATCTGTCGCATATTTACCTCTGCTCCCATGGATAACTTCATGGGCTGATCTCTGTCCGCAATTCCATTTTAATCAATGCCAAGACATATATGCCTCTCACTAGATAATATCCCTCCCCCGGTTTTTTAATTATAACTTTTTTACCTGTGAAGCTTCGCGTTCACTCAGATTTGAATACGCAGTTGCTCTGCGTGGAAAACCAAAAATGATCCATATAAATAATCGTTATATACAGTACGTGATTGATATTTGAGCCTTGTCTACCCCTATCGATATACCTGTACAATCGTATCCGCTCGAATACAAGCACTCAATATAGATGTTCGTTTTTCAATGAAGCACATCTTCGTTTTCGAGGCTGTTAGGGGAACTAGTGTTTTCTGATTCTCTATCGATATGAGAAATCAGTTAAGTCGGTCAATCACAAAAACTAAGAGCCCATCTCCCTTTCGCCTGTTGAAGAATCTTTAAAGGCAACTCGCCCTCATTATCCTTTCAAATTTACATTTGCTACCTCCGTTAAACAGACTGCTTTCCCTTAACACCACCATGATGAATCTAAATCTTCTATACATTTGAGATTCTCCATGGCATCTTCCCACACTGCTTAGGTTTGATAGAAGTGTCATATAGATATAATATGCTTTTAACGCTCTTGCTCCGCACAACACTCACTTTTACTTCTTGCCGTGTTCTACATATTCGAGTCGACTACATCCCTCTATCCCCCCCCCCCCGTACTATCGTACCTACTCAGTTAGCCCTGATGCTATTCCACTTAATGATTACTTTACTTTTCACTCTAAAACTAACAAAACTCATTAACTGGATTAGAATTCCAATTTCGCTGCGAGTGTCGATTCATCAAAGTCGAAGATAGTCAAGCTAAGTGTATTTGGCGGAACTGGAGGATGTGCAAATTCTTTTATAGCATTAGCTCTACAATCGGATTTTGGCGTGAGAGATTTAGTACCAAAAACTCTCTCGCCTTAAGGAAATGTTACTTTCTCAGGTTGGAGTATCAGAATAATCTCGATAGTCAGCTCGTAGTGGTTGAAGGTGATACCAGGGAGAATAATGCTGTTAAAGATGCCTTATTTGCGGAGAAAATTGGTGGTATTGGCGGACAGTAGGTCTCTCGTATTTTTTTGGAATAGGTATGTCACCATTTTTAAGGCTTTCCTTGTGGGCTCCCGCCACGTTGGATGATCCTTGGGTCTGTGAGGGAGCTATGCGCGCTTCGCTCGAAGAGATTGAAGATGGCTAACGCCTATCCCCGTATGTGGGTCCAAGCATAGAGGCCGTTTCAACAACCGGTATCAGGGAGAGACCTACCGATCTCCCTCTTGGCCTGCGCTGGATGTATCGCTATTTTCCAGTCGTACCGTATGTGGACAAACCCAATATGGAAAGACTAGTTAAAGCTGCAAGTGGGGGAAATAGGGTGGGCCGTGCAACGTTCGTTCGCTGTTCTTTCTCAACAGCGATCATAAGATTGAGCAACAGTGTGGTAATTCTCAGCTCAAAGTTGGTACTTTAAAGAAGCCAATAGTTGGATACATTGCTCCTAGAGTTGGTGTAGGCGGATGGATTTTCGGCAATAGTATTTATCTCTTACGATCAGCAAAGGTCAGGCAGTCCGTCACCCCGACAGCATGAGTTTTTTGTATGACGGAACCCATCCTTATACTTATGATGAAGCAGCAATGTTTTTGCACGTCCTTAGCGGTCATGAGTACCGGCCCGGTATGGTCACTGAAAATGAGCCATAAAAACCCCAGGTTGGCAGGCAAACAGTAGTATTTTAAAAACGTTTATGATTCCTGTAAATTTTTATTGATGGAATACCATACTTTATTTTTTTTCTTTTTTACCTTTTATCCCATGCGTGACGTATATATTAGCATATATATCAAGAGAGCGAATCTTATTAAAAAGGTGACACTTAACGATTCTCTTTAGCTTTCCAGTTAATCACAGATATTAACACCAATCAAATGGATAATTTTTGATTGGCGACACTTTTAAATGCCTACCTTCTCAGCCATACCTTTGCACCTTTCAGCAGTACCCCTTGTGGCACAAACAAAAAAAGGTACATACTGGCGTTCGTGTTTAGTAGCAAGGGCCATTAGAGGTAGCCTTCATAGCTCCAGTTTTTGTAGATGCGAGTGCTTACCCAACTGAGCATGTTCTCTCTCCAAAATATAGTTCCACACACAACTGAAGCTGCTGTTCATCCCAAAATGCAAAATTACTCTCAAACAACGTTTTATCCGCCAGAATGGCGACTGCCATATGGAGCTTCCTGTTCAATTTCTCAAATACCATCCCAATATCATTAAAATATGCAACGTTAGCCGCAAAACTCGAGTTTTCCGACTTTAGCACCAAATTGGACAAGCCACTGGTGGAATACATCTCCATCAAGTAGTTTCATGGTATAACAGTTGCCCAAAAGTTTCAAAGAGTATCCTAAGTCTCCGCGCCATCGCTCCAAATGCGTTGGGTCATTATAATGCTGCGTCATCTCGAAGATCACCCTCTCCATGATAAAAACAAAATTTTCAGCCCACTCTTCTAAATGTTGGAGTCTCACATTGTCCTTAACGGCGAGTTTTTGCTGTTACTTGTAATAAGGGCCTTCCATTCAACAGAGTTACAACATTGAATGAGCCAAATCGCTCGCTTTAAGGGTATAGTTTTGATGTAGCATTGTTCCAGAATTTGTCTTATCTTGAGACCATGTGGTATGTGCTGAGACAGTTTGTGTAGTGATGCATAAGGTGAGCTCAATTTTTGTAACCAAAGTTCTCGTCTGTGCTCTGTCAGTGTAAGCCTACTGGGCAGAGCAGCAAGTCCAGGGCCACATAGTTCGTTGAAAAAAGG
The DNA here is from genome assembly GCA_003705955.2 of Zygosaccharomyces kombuchaensis. Taxonomy (NCBI): domain Eukaryota; kingdom Fungi; phylum Ascomycota; class Saccharomycetes; order Saccharomycetales; family Saccharomycetaceae; genus Zygosaccharomyces; species Zygosaccharomyces kombuchaensis. Next base: position 8,545 of record PPJZ02000118.1, read on the forward strand.
TGTATGCGACTCACTACAACCGGAAAAGATTTTGTTGATCTCTCACTCTCTTGTGTGAAGTACCTCAGAGAACTGCTCGACTAAGTGACCTGAAAGCTTTGATAACGACTCCTGCTGCGAAGAACGTGCAGATATGCTTTCGAAATTTACTTAAGAAGTTGAGTAAAAGCCCTTGGAGCAAGATCTCATTTTCCTACTTCTTATGACGCCAGGGATCAAAGTCTGGATATACTTCTTGTTGATGACTATCCTCCTTGGGCACGTATGAATACAAATCATCCGGTGGAGTTAAAGTGTGCTTGCTGGGAGTCATCTTGGTCCTCCAGATGAGGTCCAAAAGATCAGGAAATCAATACGTCTTTTTTGGCTCCTTTCCTCTTTCCTCCAAGTCTGAACAACTTTTTCTGGCTTCTTATAACCATCGGACATCCTCCCTGAACTTTATTCATGCAATCCGTCTTTGTAGTACAGTGGGTTGGTACCTCTGACAGGAGAAATTGTCGATGCTGTAAACGGTCGGGTAGCTTCTGACACTAAGATTTGTCAGTAATTCGTTGACCATGGCTTTCAGAAACATAGCTTAGAGCTGTCTTCGATGTATTGGGTGACTCAACATGGCAACTGGCGCATGTCGCAGCTCTTGGAATTTTGGTTTCCGCTGAAAACCGGCCAGGACTACTGGACTGCCCTAAAAAGCTCAAAGTACCTCCAAAAAAGTAATTTCTCATACTTCGCTTCCTTCTTTCCTTCGTCATTACGATCATCTGAAGTCGAACTGAAGTCTACTATTTGGAACTGATTTAAACCATTGCTTTTTCAATCCTCACGCATGACTTCGCGTTTCAAAATTGTTTGCCGACATTGCTCTTAGGATCACTATTTTTTTCTGATAGGATGAGTACGAATTAGAACCAACTACCGCTAAGACAATGCTGCTATATCATTTACTTTTACGTAAAGAGATCTATCAGAAGCTATCCGCGTCATGAACGCATGCGTGTCGTTTCATGTGCTTTTTGGACCCTCCTCCTTCTGCTTCGGAAATAACGCCGAAGTTGGGATCTCGGACTTAAGATCTATACTTCGTATATTATGACTTCTATGGTAGCTCAAAACTAGTTCCGGAGTGCGACCGGCCAAAAAAAGGAAGGAAAAGCAACGAATACGTGAAGGCATCGAGTATGTTGAACTTACACATACATTACTAGGGAATGTGTGTGGTCACTATGAGTACTCTTTGTACAACCAGATACTAGGAGTATGAGCCCAAGTGAGATAACCAAAAGTTTGCGGTGCTGGAACTATCGAGGAGTTTTGGTCATGACTTATGCCTAGAAGGCGATTCATGTAGCATTAGGATGAGCCTAAAAATAGGTATTGTAGTGTAAGCAACCGACTTTTCAGCTTCGGTACCGCGGGATAAGGGGCAACTAGAAAAACTGACAATTCCGAACCTTCGTAGTTCATCTTCTCCTACAAGCAACAAGCGCCGCACTTTATCATTTATTACATTTGGGAAGTTAAGGGGATACGAATAAGCAAGGAGAAACAGCTATCTGAAAAGAATGGCAAGATTCTCCCGATTTTTTCTTTACAGAGCAGCTTTAACACTTACAATTGCATTCCAGCCTATCATTCCATTTCTTATCATTACTTCTTGAAAATTTATAAGAAGTCAGAATGCCTATCTTTATGTTTTGGGCAATGTCCTCCATTAGAAACTACAATTTTTTCACCTCCACCTAGGCCATGCTTGAACTGCCCCACTCCTAATTTACGTCTCAAATCAAGTGCTCAAGGAGCTCTCTTCGACAAGTATCTCTGGTGCTTGCAGTGGGGGTTTTTGTGCATAAGCTCTTGTCCGTCCAACCTTGGCTCTCTATTTGAACCCAAGTGTACCCTTTCGAATACTATAAAAAAAATTGCTCCCCGCTACCGCTCAATCCCAATCGGTGTCTATGTATAAAGAAATTTTTTCAGAAAAATTCTCAAGGTATTTAGGGAGCAATTAGGCTCTGGAGGAATGGCATACAAAGCCTGTATCTTTTCTCGTGGTTCAGTTATCTATCTCTGAAGTCTTTCTATTACTTCATCTAATGGTTTTCGTTGTCTCTTTGAATTCTTTAGTTTTTTCCTTTACTCTTCTTTCTCATGGTATACATTTCCGGTAACAATCATAGTATTCTAGTTTTTTTCACCGCTCATTCCATCCACGTCTTTTTGAGCTGCACAGTTGGTCTACAATTTTTCTTTTCCCCGTTACGCCTTCTATGTTTCCCTATCTTTATTGTTTTCTTCACATTGCCTTTCCCCTCGCTTTACCTCATACATCATTCACTCCATCGAGGCTAATAAGCCCACCTACTGCCCTGTCGTGTTCCGCTTCACTGTCACCTTTCACGTTTGCTAGTATGTAACAAAGGAAACAATCGTATCCACGGTATCACACTTAGGCTTCTGAAAAACTGTGCTGTAGTAACCAGTTTGGCTAGATAATAAGCTTTATGTTTTTCTTGTTCTAAGTCATCCAGGATACCCTGTCAAATTCTTCTTAGAATCTTTTACCTCAAGTCAGATAAATTAGTGGAAGGCTATTCCTCTTTAATGGATCTACCACCGGTTGCTGTTTCCTTCTTGCCTACCTTACCGTAATTGAAAGAAAGTGTAGAGCGTTTCCCGATTGCGCAAGATAGTCAGACACAATACGGAGGAAATATTTAGGACAAAAAAGTACTCTAGGTCCTCTCATTTACACTACCATGTCTTTAAAAAATCTACATGATATTCAACAACTTTTCAGAAGTTACTCACAGATAATCTTCCTTCTGCTTCATTAGTAGCGGTAAAATACGACAATCATGTGTTGTTATGTTCCCTTTAGCTGCCAACAGCCCGCCTCTCCTAAAGATAGGTGTTTGCTACGGGGGCAATCTTCTCAGAAGAAAGAAAAGAACTCAAATGATCTTCCTGTACTCTTTCAATAGCACGTTCTCTTCAAAATTCAACTTTCGTAAAAGTTTTGATCTCCGTGTGTATTTCGCGTGACTTATTCATGTATTTATGGAGCAGCCTTCAGTTGAATTTTATTTCACAATGGTTTATGTAGAAGATAAATTATCATATTAAAATCCGTCTTATTGAACTCACATTACCCCCTCATTCGCTGGGGTATTTGGGCGTCCCCAAAGATAAAGAATTATTTTTCTTTCTGACCACTGTTAGTCTTTTTTGGAGCTCTCAAGTCTTTTTCCTCAAGTGCACTCACCCTAACTCTGCTGATTATTTGGCCCCAAGTTCATTTTACAAACCTTTATATCTCTTTGACCTCTAGGCGGCGTCTAGTCAGGCAGTCGCTTTGCCATTTCATGCTAATGTATTTCTGCGAAATTCCGGGGTCGCAAACGCCCCTTTTCAAATGATTTTACAAGCAGCACAGCACATCCTTTCTTCTTCACAGAGCTGAAGATAAAAAGTCACGTCTAAGATTTTATGCAAACATCTTAGAATTGGATGGTGGCTTGTAAATTCTTCCACAAGTGTTTAATTTATCCTCAAGATATTCTTACTTTTCCAACATGTGTTGATGACAAAAATGTGTGAATTTGTTTAAATAAAATTATAATATTTAAAAAACTCATCTCAAGCAACGTTCGTAATTTTTTTTTGTTGATATACGATGAACAAATTAAAATCACTTTTCGAAACCCTAGTACTTGTACGTTTTTTCTTGTTGTTCTGCTATGACACTAATTAGTTCATTTTTGTCACCTGACTTTACTTTTCTGCATTGTGTCCGCATAGGACTCACAGGCAGCAGTTCTACATCAACTTAGCCTTTCCTTCCACAAACCAGAAGACAAACACATCTCTAGCATTAATACCTAATGAGCTACTCGGGCAATGTGAAACTTCTTCCCATATATTAGATTCTTTTTTTTTATACAGCTTGGTATTCGTATTTTATATATTTTACCTGCATTTTCAACTTCCTTCTATGATGCCTGATCTTCACTACAATTTCTTTCCTGCCAAATATAAGATTTCTAGTAAGAAATCTCTTGTGTTCTGGTTCTTAATAACTTATGATGGAAATATGTTTCTTCTCCTTTTAGAATTACGTTTAAAGTACATGTCATAGGCGTGCTGCTCTGGTCGCCTATCGTCCAATTAAGGTGAATGATATTGAGTAGTGGTCCTCCGTTGCCATAAACCCATATGGTTTCGTTTTATCATATTAACCCGTTCTAGCTAACAGTCATTCTTAATCAAGTTGAACATTGTCCGTTTTTTTAAAATTCAAAAACATTTCGGTTTTTCTTACAGATCTCTTAATATTGCTAAGCTAGTTTATATTAGACATATTAGCATATGGTATAGAGTGCTACTGTCAGACAGGTATCTTTTTCAGTACCTTGTATTATCCCCCTTTTCTCGTGGTTACCAATCACTGCGAGCTCCCTTCGCTACTGACTTGAAGGGGACGCAAAAATCATGAGGTGTGTGTGTGTAGGAGAGGGATTGGGAAGTAGTGGGGTTCAAGTGGCGAGGGAGATGGCCCCGCTGTGGTGACACGGGTATTTCAACTTTGAAATTCCATTCATAACTTTCCTCGCTAACCCAGAAATGAACAGAATTATTATCAATCTCTACTCACCCCTTTAAGAGCTTAATTTGACGCCGATGGTATTTCTAGAGTCTTTAAGTTGGTCTTGCAATCTTAATCCTCATTTTTTTGGTAACACTCCCTTTCACACTTAAGAAATAACTCTTGATATGTTGTTTTCTTCTTTTAGTACTTTACCTTGGAGTTAAATTGATTTATATTTTAATTGCTCTGTTTTTGGTTGTGTAAAAAACACTTCATGATGCCCGCCAGCAGTAGTTTTTTTTGTTTTTTTTTTCGTTTGCACCTGCGTGTGCATTTACTCAGATTTTTTAATCCTAGTTCTCATTACAAATATTTCAGCCAAGTATGCTGTCCATCCAACTCTACCTATGCTATTAGTAACTGCGCTACGTGATTTGTGTTCTTTCATATGATTATGTTTGTCAGCAGTGTTAAAAGTTACTTTCTTGTTGATGCTTCTCGTTATCCAAGATTAGAAAGCAAACTTCTTTGGTATAGGTAAATTGTGTACGTGCATAAACATAATACCTCACCAAGTTGAACCTCCTTTAAAGTACTTGACAGCAATCTGATATCCAATTCCATACTATCAAAGTTTCCTTCTCTTCACTGGCTCTCATCACTGACCAATTTGGGCAAGTTTTTGATATCCGTTGTTTTCAACCATATCTTTTTTTGAAATAATAAATTTAACATTTGAGAGTTCATTTCTTAGAGTTTGCGTGAGAGCGTAAATAAGCACGATAGCCACCTAAGTTCTAATTTCAATCTAGTTAAGACTTTGCGTAGGACTTTTCTCATATCTTGTTCTGAAAAAAACTTATAAAAAAAATTCTTCATGCTGACTTTATGCGAAAATTGGGGCTCTACCTCTTACATCGACGGCCAAACATTTAACGACGTGTTTTATTTATTGCTTGAAATAAGTGTATCAGCAAATCAATCAAATTAAGAACTCTATTCGCATTGATTATTGACATTGATCACAAAGTAGTTTTAAAGGAGGTTACCCTCAACATGTTTTTTTCATTTGTTATAATATCTGGCGCTAATTGAAAACTTCTTCTCTTCTTATTTTTGTCAAATTGCTAATTCCCAAGTTGTTAATTTATTTCCCACATTCTAAAAATACTTCTAAACCTATTACTTGTGTTTCAAATGTTCCATTCTAGCACTTTTGCGATTCTTATCAAATAAGGCGGAGAATATAAAAGTTAGAAGTTGAGATATGGGTAGTCCTTAAAAATGTGGAACCAAAAAAGAAATTTTAAAGTACATTACGTCTGCAGACCTGAATAACATTTTGTATCTTCAATTAGCAGATAAATTCTCACAGTCAATCTTTATTTTTTGTTATTAAATAAATGAATTCATCAAACAACTCTGATGATCAATATTAAACTTTATTTGGAAAGAGAGGTTCTTTAATTTTTTTTTTTTTTTTCAAGCAAGAAAAATTCTTTAACATTAGGCAGTAACCAAACCCTAAAGTAAAATAGAGAAAAGAGCAGTATCACAGATCAAGCTGAGCATATTAAGTATAGATAGCATTCACAAACTCATAGAAAGAGTTTGAATCTTATATTGGAATCACTTCGTCTACCATGTACTACCTCTTATACCACAACCTCTAAGCTCTGCCTCAAAATTCGCAATAAACGTTTTTCGAGAAAGAATTGTAGTTCCTCTATATATATTTTTATTGGATAACCTAGGCTATTTCTTAGTTTTTTTTTCTTAAATCATGACTGATTCAAAAGCTCTAAGATATCTTCAACATGAAATGATAATGATTTGTTACTAATTAACGTTTTATGTTTTGTGTGAGAAACAGTACTTTCAATTGAAAAAAAAGATACTACCGAATGTAAGATATTCAGTGATATCACAATATACGAGTAAAGACCTCTCGGAAAGATCTTCCCATCCCTCAAACAAAAAAAGAATTATTCATTACTAAACTAAACTTAAAACATTCAGGAAAACTAAAGAGTAATATTACGGTCTATCACTTGTATATTATTTTTTAAGACTTTATTGGTTGCTTTTATCTAATGAGTACCCTTATAATCTATTGCATGTACAAGTTCAGGCATTAGTCTACGATAAGCCTGGCATAGCAAATGTATACTTGATACGTAGCTGTTCGGCTTCTATAGTTTGCAATCAGTGTATGTAATAGTACCTAACCCGTCCTATGAAAATGTTGTAGTTTATCCATTAAAAATGATCTCTTGTGAATTCATAGAGGTTTCTTTTCTTGGCAGCTTCCATCGGTTCGCGCTATTCTTATGATTATTGGGGTTGGAAAGGTCATCAAAATTCAAAACCTCACGAGTTAGAAAATCAATAAACGTACTTCAAGAACTCTTTTTCGTTCTGTTAGTTTTATTAGAAAGCATCTCCCAATGAAGTCCAAAACATAACTGAAACTCTAGAATGAATAGTCGTGTAACCTTCAGTAGTGTTGATGTTGACCTAGTCATATAAAATGAATTCAGGTAAGTTTAATAATTTGTCTGTATTTTTGTCATAGGGAGATAAAGAGTTGGTATAGTATATTTCCAAATATAATTCTCCAACATTTTCCAGCCTTGGTTGTTTTCTTCATCAATAGGTTATTATAGAGCCTCGTAAAAATAGTTAAGAATTAGTATTTGGCTCATTTATTTCATTAACTATTTCTTCCAGCTATAAAGTTCAGAATAAGTGCGAATTAATAATTTGCGATTAAAAAGGTCTTATTTTCAAGGCACATCTTTTTCCCGTTTCATTAGAAAGGATATCAGAATGTTAGAACACCTGCTGTTAGGCTATAACCTCAGATAATTTCTAATGGAAAAATTAGATACTGTGTAAAATAGAGTGGGAAAGATACAGTTTAAACTATATCGCTAAGTGAACTATCTATACTTGCATAACATGTCTTCTCGGCGTATTGTTGTATATACCCTTAGTTTGGACAGAGCGCTTTCTATTTTCTCCGTTCTTTGGCCTTGAATGTTTCATAATATCTTTCAACTCGAGATAAGATAGTAAAGCGCCTCCTAGTATCTTGCAATCAACTTTTAAAGCACTAGCTTTTCCTTACAATGTCCTTAATGCTCTTCAAACTCTTGTAACCGTCCTTGTTTTTTGTCATGCTTCATTGATGGGATATGTTTATCAGCTTTGCAAACACTGGTAATCTAATTTTTATCTTCCTTGAAGCATCTTGTTAAGTCTAGAAAATACCTTATAACTTGTCTATATATTTATACATTGGAATAGATCTATCTGATGGAGAAATAGCTTACAACGTTGGGGCATAATTCGAAGATGTCCACAATTTTTTCTTCGTCTTTCTTTTTGATTAGAAGTTCCTTTACATAAATACCAATACTTCGGTGTAGGATGACTTATCGATTATTAATTTGTTAGGAAGTTTTTTCTGCCATTAAACTAAGCTATAGATGGGAAATCTTCTGGAACAGTATCCTGATAGCATATTATGTCTCTTGAAGTTACAACTGGTCTTTTTAATAATTTAATAATACTTTGTAGTACTGAATGATTAAGCAATTTTCGAGCTGGTGTGACAGTAACCAACATGTTTCGGCTATTTTCGACTTTACAATGCAAAAGCGTTTAAATGAAGTTTTATTGGTAGGGAAAACATTTGATGCTATAAACAATGTGTATTAACACTGATTTTCTAATCTTTTTCATAGATTTTTAAAGTCCTTAATATTTCTTACAGAAAATGATCCTATGAAACGAAAACTCTTGAGAGAAAAGTGGGGGTTATTCGGTCGTTAGCACTTAATACCAAAACGAATGAGGAATCAATTCATCCGTTACATCCATTTCCTAAAGGTATATTTTGTTCGCTCTAGCCGAAGCCTATTTTGCATAGCGAAAGATACCTCAAGTTGAAGGAGTTTCGAAACCTAATTTAGAGCTACATGTTCAAGCATTTTTGGCTCAATTTTTCAGGATTAACTTTCAATTTTTCACAGTTCGAAAATTGCAAATTCTGGTTATATCTACCTAAGAAAACTTTTTCAGAAATGAAACAAAAGAGCTTTGCAACGTATCTTACTCTATTTTGGTAAAGTTTCATAAGAATATTTGGCGGTGATCGTATCACCACCAAATATATAATCGCACTATTGACTTCCAAAAACCCCATCTTCGTAATTATCAGTAACATAAATAAAGAGCACGAACAATATAGTAACATTTGGACAAGATTTCAGTTTTGAGAAAATTTGGGTTTTGAGATAATTCGAGGCCGTGCATAGTATTTGCCGTCAACCACAAGATATCTATCCAGTTGTTCACCCACACACCACTAGCCAGATTTCAGTACGCCGGATGCGGTGACAGAGCCGACTGTGTCGTCAGACGTA
>PPJZ02000119.1:0-14558 GCA_003705955.2 Zygosaccharomyces kombuchaensis
ATTCTCGTCTGATGAAAGAGCCATTAAATAGACTGACTGCTTGTCAAGCGGGGTCAGCTCAAACTCTTGCCTGATGGCTCAATCCTCTGTCATTGCAACTGTTTATAGCAGGTACCACTTTTCAGAAAGGAAGATTAAACTAGTCGTCACTTGCAAGTCACATTTTGATTTAACAAAAGTCGCGGTTGGTCATGTGCACGTTTATCAAGGCTTAAGTTTTCGGTTGACTTTGGGGTGCTGCTGCAAAACATATCGGGCCTGTAAGCGAGTACTTTTTGGGTATGATTCCTGGAAACTCAATTTCCTAAATTGAGCCCCTCAGTACTTGGTGTAAGCTTTGGCCTGTTTGTTGTTATGACAACGTTTTTGAGAAAAAGATTGATGTCAAAGACTGGAAACTATTTGATCGACATTCTGATATACGCGTCTGCCCTTAATGCATATATGTATAAAAGGTAGTTGTATAAAAAATAGTTGGTTTGACATCAAAAAAAAAAATAAAAAAAAAAAAAGGGGAATGTATCATCTCCTTTTATACAGCTCTGGATTGCTTCCAGACAGCTGCAAACAAAACTGTTGAGAGTATCAAACTCAAAATAAGGCACCATCTGCTGGGAGTAAAACTAGCCGCCAGCGCTTCTTGAAAAGCACTGAGTATAAGCCCGATATCTTTGGAAGGCATCTTTTCACTTCTCAAATATGCGTTATCTTTGAGCAGTATGTTGAGCAATTGGTCGTCATTTCCTCTAAGAACCTGGCCCAATTTTTTCCTGAGAGCGTTGGTGAACACGTTAAGAGAGATAGAGACACTAAGCACGTTACCCAAAGATCTGAACAAAAGATTAACACTTGTAGAAGATGCTTGCTCCTTTCTACCGACTTTTGCAACGTTGTAAAGCATAATGGTGACATTTTGAGATCCCTGGCATGCCCCAAGTAAAGTTATACCAAAAATAATGGCCCAATTGTATTTTTTAGATATCTTAACATCATCATAGACCGGTTGGCTGTCGTAGATCGCTCTATGCATAAAATAGTACCCGGCTAGGGACAAAATTGCCATGTAAAAAACTGCACCTGCTGAACAATATAACGTCGATTCACGAGTTGGTTTGGATACTTTTTTCATGACCCAACTGGTGAATATGGAACCTGCGGAACTAGACATGACAATGAACATTACGTAACCACCGGATCCACTTACGGTAACGCCCCACAACAATTGTAAGTATAGCGGAACCATGAAAAGACAGGTATAATTGACCATAGCGACAAAACCTTGTATAAATGCCATAAGGCCTAAAGTTCCTTGTAAAATCGATCTTGGAATAATGCTTTCACTTGCAGCATATTTTTCCACAATTATGAAACTAACTGCCGACAGCATAAGTAGTGCACAACTCCACTTTTTATAAGCAGGCCAGCTGCTGCTGTCTAAATCGGTAGTAGCATCATCGGCAGAGAAAAAGAAAATGAAAGCTGATATTCCAACAAGTAGGCATAGTCCTCCACCGAAGTCTATTCTTTTCCAGGAACCTCTGGTTTCCTGTTTATAGTCCTCGACGTACTTATAGGATAAATAAAGGCTGCCGAGGCAAAAGGGAATTTGTGGCACGAACAAACCATTTAACCCAAATAGTTTTAACAGTACGCCACCTAGAGGACCTCCTAGACCTTGGAAAACTCCTGCCAGTACAGCCCCGTAACTCCAATAAGTAGCTCTTTCAGATAAGGGCAAAATATCAGAGAGCATGATGGTGCTTGTAGCGCTATTTCCTGAACCACCTACACCACATATCGCTCGAGCAATTGCAAGCTGAGGTATAGTTTTGGAAAAATTACACAATAAAACCCCAAGGGCAAAAACGCATTCACCAAAGAGCAGACATTTCCTTCTCCCTATTATATCACTCACTTTGCCATATAATGGTTGAGTAGCAGTGGTAGTTAAAAGGTATGCAGTGGCAACCCAAGTGACCATCGAAGCCTGCTGGAACTTAGATGCGATGTCATTAACAGTAGTAGACACTATGGTTCCATCAAGTGCAGCTAGGGCAGTATTTGTCCATAAAGAAGTAAGAACCCAGCCAAAATTGGAGTCTCTTAAATCAACTTCCAGATCTTCTTCCTCCACTTCATCCCCTTCTGGATACGAATCGTCATCAAGCGAAATGCTGAAAGTTTCCACTCCAGATTTTCCAAAGGCCTCCAGCTCAATGTCTCGAAATTCGACTTGGTCCTCTTTCATGCTTAAAGGAGTGTCCTAGGTCCTGAGAAACCGCGTTTTTTGGAGGAATCATGGTTTTTATAATACAGTGCAGCCACTTGTGCAATGAGCGATTACTGTTGCGTCATATTGTCAGCGCCAAAAACTGGGACATCCCCGTCAAAAAAACTTTTAAGATAATCAGACAGAAATAATAAAACTTCGTATACAAATTGTACAAGATATATTGCAGACAGTGGATTAATTGTAGGTTTTTGAAAGCATTCAATTCCCCTCTAGGACTCAATATTTTAACCTCCCTTGCACGTTTGTGGTGCGTGATGCCTATTTTTTTTTTTCGAAAAAAAAAATAAATAATATCTGAAAGTTTGCATTTCCAATTCCATATTACTTTTACAAGACCTCTATTTAACTATTTGACATCAATCATCAATTCATCGGTGGCCTCGGGATTAACAACGAATTCTCTGCTAGCGCCAGCAAGTAATTCTCTTCTGATTTCTGGTCCGATGGCCTTGTGACCTCTTTGACGAACAGTCTCCAGCAGAAAATCTCTTTGATCTTGAGTAATATCATTTTTGTATCGTTGAGCAAAGCTTAAAAATGCCTTGTGCCATACCACGGGCAACACTCTTGTGGCATCTTCATTATTGCTTCCGTCATCTAAAACTCTGAATTTCATGAAATAGTAGACACATTCATCAATTGTTTGGTAAGGTAAAGCGTATTTTTTCTCCAACAGTACTTTGATGAAGACGGTGGTTGCTGGCGAAAAGGGTAACCTCAATAGGTAACTTAGCGCCGCGGAAGAGTGCAACACGGGTACAGAAACTTTAGCAAGGACACTTGCTGCAATGGTAGCTTCTCTGACGTTACATCCGCTTTCCACTAAGGGGAACAGAAATCCTTTGAAAAATGCACTTGGTTTGTAAAGCGACTTTTTCAAGGCACGATAGATGTGATAATTCAAGGTATGGTCTGTAGAAGACTCAATGTTTTCACGAAACTTTTCCAACAGTACCATATTGACAAACTGTTGAGCCTCGGGTGCCCCCATGTTGGAAACAAAAAGCTTAGTAGCCTCGTAGGCGGCGTGGGGAGACCATTCCCCTGGATTGGTCACATACAGTACGTCTTGCCAATTTCTCAAAGAGGGTAAAACCTTAAATAGCTTGGGTAGTTTACCATGGGTCCAGGTCTTCAAAATGGTACCTACGGCAGTGTAGGCTTTAATGACTTTTTCAGGTAGGGCCACACCTTCACCGCGTATTGGACCTGGTTGGACTCCTTCAGTGTCAGGCTCACCTGCATCCATCGCGTCCTCACTTTGTATTTCTTTCTCTCTGATTGATGCCAGGATTTTGTCTGCCAAAGTGTAACTACCTCCAAAAGAATTGAAATCTTTCGATTGCTTGAAATATTCATCGAACATGGCTGCATCCTCTTCATCAACTTGTATCAATTCTTCTTCTTCTTCTTCCACTTGGTCATCTTGGTCAGGTTCAAAATCAGAGATATCTTGCCCAGCATTTTGCTCATCGTCGTTCTCCGCATCTTCGTAGTTCACATTGAATCTAGCCACGGAACTCTTGGCCATTATCTTCTGTTTCTCCTCATCATCAGCAATTTCATCTTGTTGTTCCTTGGCTAATTGCAGAATTTTCCTGGATGCCTTATCGTCAACGAAATCTGCCTCGTCATCGTCCTCCTGCCTATCCTTTTTCGACCTCTTGTGTTTAGCTTTCCTCAAATGGCCCTCTGCGGCATCCAAATCTTTTAACAACGGATCATGCCTTTGCTGTCTAGCTCTCGTATTTGTAGCTCTACCCATTACTAAACTAGTTAATCACCTCTTTTATACCTGTCCTTATTGATGATATTCTTTCCTCTCATCTCATCTCATCTCATCTCATCGGTTTAAAATTTTTCAATTTTCAGCGACAGGAAAAACAAGTTTGAATTGAAAAAAAAAAAAAAAAAAAAAAATATATATATATATATATATATATATAACAGTAGTAGTAACATCAATGAGGTAGGCTTGTTGCTAGTTGATTCCCAAAGCCGTTCTGTATACTTTTGCCAGCCAAATGACAACACCTCCTGCGCCTGCTAAGTAAACAGCAAGGCAGAATCCAGGGCCTGTTATTACACAGATGTCAGCTGCCGTCGAAAGCATCAAAAATACAAATCCACCAGAGGAAAGTATGCGTTTCATGCCGGGATGAGAGTCTCCACTCTTTTTGATGGTTGCACCTCCTGATATGATTTTGTTAGAGAGTTCCACAGTGGTGTTATCTTCTTGCTTCGTGGGCATGCTAAACTGCTGGTCTGACCAGTGAGTCTGGTCCATTAAGTGGAGCGCTTCTAGCAAAGGGTTTAAATGGTCAATTATGCTCTTTATCGTTCTCGAACTAGACGAAATTTGCGCAACTTTGAGTTGTAGCAGAACATCCAGTGCTGAAAGTACTTGTTTTTCATTTTGAAATTTCTTCCCAACTTCCAATATTAGTCTGTCTATAGTGGCCAATTCTTTGACAGCATCTGTGAGTTTCCATGCTGGTGCCTCTTCTTCAGATACAATCAACATTTTTTCAATATTCTCCGTGAATGTGTGTGAGATAAGTTCAAGCTCTGGCGCCAAAGAAGATCGCAAGGAAACAGGCAGAGGTAAACAATCTCCAAAATTTAAAAAGAACTTCAAAACGAATAAAAAAGCCAAAATTCTTTGGAGTACCATAATTTAAAGAAGTGTTTTTGCTTCTCTAGAGATAAAATTTGATGGAACTATGGTCTGACCAGTGAACAAAATATAAAGCCCTTTGATTTTATTTCAACAGATCTAATCTAGCATTTATAGATATATATATACATATATGTTTATACCCCAGTGTAAAATCATAATGTTTCTGCGATGCTTTCTCCATTATCTGCAATCTTTTTGTTTTAAGTGTTTCTCACAGTCATCCTCGATTTCACGTGATGGTGAAATTTTCCAAAATTTGTAAACAAGATGAGCGAGCAATAAAGCACTTCGAGATCAACCACCATTCGATGCATTTCGAAATAGTTTAAACGGAGAGAATTTGATCTTGATCAAGTTGAGAGATCTCTAATAGGTTTAATAAAGATGAAGAGAGCCGGTAGCGAGGAACCCAATGGTGTGATTGCCAGTACCAGAGGCAGGAAGGCTAGTAAAACCCATGATTCGCACATTTTGAATCATATCAATGACTACAAGCCACATTACATCTCTGTCCAACCACTGGATATCTTTTGTTGGGGTAGTGGATCCATGTGTGAGCTGGGATTGGGGCCCTTGGCCAAAAACAAAGAAGTTAAGAGACCTCGTTTAAACCCTTATTTGCCCGTTGATAAAGTTAGAATTGTATCTATTGCTGTCGGTGGTATGCATACATTGGCAGTCGACTCTGAGAGCAATGTTTGGTCCTGGGGTTGTAATGATGTTGGAGCCCTCGGTAGAAGTACGGCAGGTGCTAACGAACAGTTGAAAGATATGGACGCTGATATTTCTAGTGATGATGAAGATGGTAATTTGAATGATATGGAGTCCACACCAATGATGTTGCCCGAAGATAGTTTGCCACCTTTGCAAGGGGGTCATAAAATTGTACAGTTGGCCGCTACAGACAATATGGGGTGTGCCTTGTTTGACAACAGCGAAATATATGCGTGGGGGACTTTCCGTTGTAATGAAGGTATTCTGGGCTTTTACCAGGACAAAATCAAGGTTCAACGTGAACCTTGGAAGGTTCCTCCCTTTTCCAAGTACAAAATTGTGCAAATGGCACCTGGTAAAGACCATATTTTGTTTTTAGATGAAGAAGGCGTTGTTTTTGCGTGGGGAAATGGTCAGCAATATCAACTAGGGCGCAAAGTAATGGAGCGATTCCGTCTGAAAACTTTGGAACCCAGACCGTTTGGTCTGAAACACATCAGGTTCATTTTTTCCGGCGAGAATCATAGTTTTGCCCTGACAAAAACTGGTAAGTTGTATAGTTGGGGATTGAATCAGTACGGCCAATGTGGGGTTTCTGAAGAGATTGAAGATGGTGGCCTGGTCACCGTACCACAAGAGGTTATATTACCTGAAGGTATTAGTGTGAGATGGGTTTCCGCCGGTGAGCACCACTCGCTGCTGCTGACTCAGGATGGTGATATCTATTCGTTCGGCAGGCTGGACATGTTTGAAATTGGTATCGCCAAGGATAATTTGCCAGAGGAAACTTACAAAGATGCTCATGGCAAGGCACGTGCGGTTCCCATTCCTACAAAATTGAAGAATTTGCCCAAATTTAAGAATATTGCAGCTGGTTCTCATCACTCTTTGGCCGTGGCTCAGAATGGCATAGCTTACTCTTGGGGTTTCGGTGAAACTTATGCCATTGGGCTGGGACCCGCTGGTGAGGACGTCGAGGTGCCCACCAGAATTAAGAATACCGCTACTCAAAATCACAACATTGTTGAAATTGGTGGTGGTGGTCAATTTTCTGTCTCTGGCGGTGTGAGACTATCTGAGGAAGAGGCCGAAAAGAGAGCTGAAGTGATGGGTGATGAATAAGACAAAAATCCAAAGCGAAAAGTTTCAAAAAAGTTTTCAAAAACGTCTTCATGGTGTGGGTGTGATCCGTGGCAATGCTCCATGGATGACAAAAAGTTGTATATTATTGTATGACCCGTGTATATTTATATGTAAGTTTAATCGAGTTTAACATTAGCCACGATCCATTCTGACCTTGAGGCCTTGCTGGAGAAGATATTCTTTGACATCATTAACAGTGTATTCACCTCGGTGGAACATACCCGCACCTAGACACGCATCGGCTCTAGTCTTCGTAAATGCTTGTTCAAAATGTTGTGGGATACCAGCACCACTCGAGGCAATCACCGGTACTTTGACTGCATCCTTTGCATGATCCAGGAGTTCCAAGTCATAACCAGAGTTGGACCCATCCTTATCAATGCAATTCAGCAAAACTTCACCAGCACCCAATGCTTCACAGGCTTTGGTCAATTCCCAAACGCCAATATCTCTCGCTTCCCTACCACCTTTGATAGTACACTGATACCAGCACCAAGTCTGGCCCCGTTCATTGGGAATTTTGGTCTGGAATGTCTTGTTTTTGGTATCCTGAGGACTCTCGACGTACACCCTCCTGGGATCAACCGAGATCACCACCGCCTGAGTACCGTAGGCCTTGGAAATGGTCTCGATGGGAGAAGTGCCATCACCATGTCCACCCAAGGCGTAAAACTTTTCTGCTGCGTACACTGCATCCGTACCGATTGATATTTTGTCGGCACCGGACCTGAAGTACAGACTGGCCACGTCCAGGGCTGGGATCCTGGTTCCATCCACGTCAACGATGTCCTTGATGCCACCGCCCACTGTCAATGGTACAAAGACAGTTTTCGCTGCAAGCCTCAGTACTTCCAGCATCGGTGTATCCTTTAGTGGGCAGCCTCTGAAAGATGTAATGTTGAGGAAAGTCACTTCATCGGCACCTTGTTCGTAGTATTTTTGAGCCAGTTCCACAGGTTTACCCAAGTTTCTCACATCTTTCTTTTGGCCCTTTTCACGCACATCATACTGATCACCCTTAGTGACGACTAAATCTCCTTGGTCATTGGTGCGGACATCCAAACATGCAATAATCCTTCTTGTTAAGCCGAAATTGGAGTAGTCGTTCGCCAAAGCTCGCTTTTCCTCTTCAGTGTAATGAGCCACTGGGTGCTGTTGCTTCAAAAAGTTCTCAATGACGTGTAAACCAGCTAACCCAGATTTTTCAGGGTGAAACTGCGTGGCAAACACATTGCCCTTGTGAACTGCAGCGATAAACTCCTGTGAGCCATACCTAGCCTTGGCGTACCTCCAAGAACCTTTGGATAAAATTTTTTCTGTCTCTGGAGTCAATAGGGCAGCATACGAGTGAACGAAATAGTACCTCTTGTATGGATCAATGCCAAAGAAAGAATCGGAATCGGGGATACAACTATTCCAACCAATCTGTGGCACGGGCTTTTCACCGTCGTCGAATTTGGAAAGTTTGAAATCAATGTATTTTAAACCAGAACTCTGAGAGCTTTCTTCAGAAGTGGCGAACAACGTCTGCAGCCCGACGCAGATCCCCATTAAGGGCTTTCCCGAGGATATAAAATCCCTGATGGGTTTTTCGAACCCACGGGAAAACAGGTTGTCAACGAAATGGCCGAAATTTCCCACTCCGGGGAGGATTAGTTTCGAGGCATTGGCAAGTTCGGGATCGTCGCTTGTCTTGACCAAGCGGGCCTCGTAGCCAAGGCGCTCAATGGCATTGATCAGGGACTGCAAGTTGCCACTTTCAACATCAATTATATGGACAACCGACATGGTAAGGCGGAGTGGAGGCTTGAAGCTCTGTAAATCACATTACATTTGGATTTGCAAGAGTAAACAATATATATTACTTATAACATGACTCAGACGGTGAGATGACCGAGAAAAAAAAAATTGAAAAAAATTGAAAACTGGAAAGAAAAAAACGATTTAGACCCAGAAGAAAGGATAACATAATGTTCAATGATGACGGATGATAAATAAATTACATTACTGAAAAGAATATCCTATAAATCCAAGGCCCAAGGGTGTTGTGAAAATAAATTTTAGTCCCGCGCCTCGTCGTGGCAGCGAGCATGGGGTAAAAACTCACTTGGCAGCAGCGGCACAGCAGTCAATCTTGGCCAATTACTATTCGTGACCCCCTTATTTTTTGTAGTGCTCCCTCCTCTGTCTGACAGCACCGGCTAGCTGTCTCAACACCTGTATGGTGGTTTCGAAGCTGATGCAGCCGTCAGTAATGGAAACACCGTACTTTAAACCGACTTTACCCTCTGGTGGGACGGATTGCTTACCCTCGTTGATGTTAGACTCTATCATAACTCCAACGATCTCTTTCTCGCCGTTAGCGATCTGTTCGCAAACCGCATCGTTGACCTTGGGTTGGTTTCTGAAGTCCTTGTTAGAATTTCCGTGGGAGTAGTCGATCATGAGACCGTTGGAGCCCTGGGGCAACTGCTTCTTGGCGTCCGCAACAGACTTGGCGTCGTAGTTCGTGCCTGCCTTACCACCTCTTAGAATGACAAAACAGTCGGTGTTACCCTTAGTGGTGGTAATGGCGGCAACGCCGTGCTTCGTCACGCCCATAAAGTGGTGAGGGTGAGATGCAGCCTGCATGGCGTCGACGGCCACACCAAGAGTACCGTCGGTACCGTTCTTGAATCCTACTGGGAAGGAGAGTCCAGAGGCCAACTCTCTATGGAGTTGCGACTCGGTGGTTCTGGCTCCGATGGCGCCGAAGGAGAGCAGATCCGACAAGTACTGAGGCGAAATCGTGTCCAGCATCTCGGAACCAATGGGGACGCCTGCGCTGGTCAAATTCACAAACAATTGTCTGGCACTCTGCAAACCCTTGTTGATGTTGAAGCTGTTATTGATCTCTGGGTCGTTGATCAAACCTTTCCAGCCCACAGTGGTCCTAGGTTTCTCCAAGTAAGCTCTCATAATTATGCACAACTCACCCTTCAGCTCGTCTGAGAGAGCTTTCAATCTACGCGCGTACTCCTGAGCCGCATCCAAATCGTGGATGGAGCAAGGGCCCACCACGACGAGAACCCTGTCGTCTCTTTTAGAGATGATTTCACCAGCCTCTCTTCTAGCTCTCTTGGCCGTCTCTAGACTCACGGAAGTGGCAGGTACCTGCACTTGGAGCAGTGCTGGAGAAACCAATGGGTCGTAACCCAAAATTCTAACATCTTCGCTTGGTTCTTGGTTAGTTTGCATGCCTTCAGCTGGGAACATAGGCTGTTCTGTCATTGTCAATTGAATGTGGTAAAATCTTACTGTAGAGGCAGAGAGTGACAAGAGCAAGTACAAGAAGAACGAACGAAAATAAGATAAAATAAAATAAAATAAAACTGACTTGGACCAGATCAATTTAACACTTCGAGAAGTTGGCCATTCTTACTTGAAGAGAACTTTTGAAAGAAACTTTTTTCACTGAGTCATTTAGCGTATAGCACGGCGAAACTGAAAAAAAAATTTTCAGTTTCGCCGTGGGCCCGTGGGGCCATTGGGAAAAGGACTAGCAAATGTCAGGCAATACGGGAGGGCCATCGACTGACTCATCCTGTTGTCCTGTATCTCTCGCTGAGTAAAGTTTATTGCTTAAATCTTGGAGTCACGCCAGTGGGCGCGTGTGTTCCAGAAAAAAGGGTGTGAAGTCGGAGAACCCGCCTTGTTACGACTAATTATAATCACCGACCTTTGCGAGGATCTCCAACTTGACGTAGTGACACTGGGGCAATATTCATATCACGTGATGTACCTGCTCAGCTGAGTATTCGCTGACTAGCGCAAACGCTTGGCGGCTAATTTCGTAGGACGCATTTTTTGACAACTGGTCCACCATTCCCCCCGATACTGTCTCTACGCTTTGAGGGGGGGGGGGGGGAGATTCTTTGGAGCAAGCGGGCACAGCCACGGAGGACTTGCACGTGCATCGTGACAACCCCACACTATTTTTTCCGTATCGAGTACCCTTAGAAAAAATGTCCCCCCCCCCTCTACGCAACTCCTCCGTAATCCGCATCGCTTTTGTGTCACCTAGGCGCCGTGTTTCAGCCGTGTATACGCACGTATGCGCCCCGCAAGCCGATCATTACGCAACGGAACGGACTAGCGGGCCATTCGGGCCGCCAAGTGGGTATATAAGGGATGAACGCTACAACAACAGTGATAAGAGAATACCCCACCCCACCAGTAACCAAGCGTATAATAATAGGTCTAACGTATCCATCCATGATAATGGGAATCTGTAGCGAAACGCTGGAGACACTAAAGACGCTGGGGCTCACCCCAGAGAACCAGGCGAAGCGAGCCCGTAGCGGTTCGCTGCCCTCCATCCTAAAGACTTCGAGCCACGAGACGGCAGTCACTGGTGAGAAGGGCGAGAAGAGACACAAGCTGGTGAAGCTGAAGAACCTCAAGAACGGCGGCACCACGGTGAGAAACGACCACGGCGAATACGAATACTACTACGACCCGCTCGAGACCGGAAACAATCCATACACGACGCGATGCGAAAGCGGGGATAAGGGCTACAGTGTGGAGCTGAGGATGCAGAGCGGTAGCTCCAAAACAGTGGTGATGCCGGATCTGCCGACACAGTACTGCGAGACAACGTCGTCGCACAGGGGATCGGCCACGACGCACCTGTTTGAGTCATCTTCGACGAGCGCTCTGCCCAGCCTCTCTGCCGCACAGCAGGGGATCACAAACGGCGGCGTCGCCGTGTGCGGATCTGTGATCATCCGGGTCAAGGACTCTAGGAGGCCCCTGAAACTGCAGCAGCAGATCGTTTCGCTGAAGTGCTTCGTGGAGGAATACGCGTGCTTCGTGGACGCTTCGAAACAGCACCCGAGCAAGCAGGTCAAGCTGCTCAAGAAGGGTGACCGCGACATCTCGTATTTGTTGCCGGTGAAAGAGTTGAAACTGGACCTGACGCAGATGGTGAGGAACCAGTGCCTCTGCGGCGGTTCCAGCTACGAGTTGCCCTTTACGTTCACGTTGAAGCCGTACGAGTTCCCCGCAAGCGTGCGGACGTACTTCGGCACGACCACCTACCGCATCGAGAGCGTTACTAAAGTCGGCGGCGCCGCGCGCGTCCCGCACGCGGCGCATCCCGCGCACGCCGCACAGCACGTGGTGGACACCTGTTTCCTGACGGACCAGCTCAACCTCAAGCGCGTGCTGCCCACCACCAGCAACATCAAGTACGAGAGCGTGCAGATGCAGGGAGATTGGAACGAGGAGCTCGAGTACGACCTCTTTGTAAGTAACAAGATGATCGAGCTGGGCTGCCCCTTCGAAGTGCACCTGGGGCTCATGCGCAGCAGCCCCGCGTCACGTGTCCGCTTCCGCAGCATCACTGTCTCGCTCTCGCAGACCGTTGCCATTCCCTGCATCAATGCGCGCACCGAGAAGAACCTGCCGACCTCGTATCTAAAGAAAAACGAGGTGGAGATCTACAAAAAGGACCTCAATGCGGGCAGAGGCGATGGTGATGACGATGACGACCTGCAGCTGCACCGAATGACTAATCTCTGCGTAACAGGCGCCGGCAGCAACACCGCGTGGCTGCGGCCCTTTTACTGCGAACTCAGTGCCAAATGCACGGAGCGCGCACGGCTCAAGATAACGCACATGCTCAACGTAAGGCTCATCGTGACAAATGCCGCTACAGCCGACAGGTCTCCGGCCGCCAACGAGGGCCACATGACCTACCTCACTTTCAAAGTGCCCGTGTTGCTGGTGGACAGCGACATGACCATGAACCTGTGGTTGCCCCCTTACTCCCCTGAGGATCCACCGGGCTACGATGACGCATTGGTGCAGTCGAAGAGCCCGACAATCGGCAGCAGTAATACCGGCAGCAGCAGCAGCAGTAGCAGCAGCAGCAGCAGCAGCAGCAGCAGTGGCAGGCGGCCCCGGTTAAGCATATCTGACCCACCCACCTACGAGAGCATTTCCTAGAGCAGCGCCTAGTCCCACATACCGCCCGCAGCCGGCCATATACAGCCCGTAGGCGGACACATACAGCCCGCAGCGGCCGCAGCTGCAGTCGTGCTGCTGCAAGCTGATTGATTCATGCAGTCAGTCTCGGAGTAATCTAACGATATCGATTCGGGTCTGGAACCGTGCCGGCGCCCGCCCGCCCCGTCGCTCCTCCTCACTCCTCCGTCTGTGTCTGCGCGAGTTTCCGCCGGGAAACCCCGGGGAAAGAATAAGGGAAACTCGCGCTTCGCCCGGGATGCAGCCAAACGTCGCAGCCTGAAACGGGCTGAAACGGGCTGAAACGGGTGCTGAACCGGCCCCTCGTGGTCGGACGGACGTAGTGCTGCATGTTCCGTGGCGCGGTACGGTACGGTACTGCACGGGCGCGGTGGTGGCGGCGCGAATATAATATATATATGAATGTATATATATATAGAGAGAGCGAGGGAGAGGCTGCAACAGAGCCTTCCGCGCAGGCGGGTCTAGCAGGCGCACCGTTGGAGCTGCTCAAGATGAGCGACTCATTGAAGCTGCCCTCTATTCGCAATTTGCTAAATTTAACGCCGGAGATGGCAAGGCCGCAGACGGGGCCGGCGTCGGAGACGACGCCAGCAATGACGACTACGACAATGACGACGCTGATGATGACTACAACAGCGGGGACGACGCCGCTACCGCTACCGAAGGTGCGATCTCCGACGGCCTCTGCTGCGTTGCAGCCACAGCCACTCCCGGAAGTGCGATCTCCAGCAGCCGCTGCTGCGTTGCAGCCTCTACAGGAGGTGCAATCTCCAACAGCGGCTGCTGCACCGCAGCCGCCACCACTACAGACCTTCAGCAAGGAGCGGCGGGCAGGCCGCCGCTCCAACCTCCCCAAGGAGACCGTGCAGATTCTCAACACGTGGCTCGTCGACCACCTGCGGAACCCGTACCCGACGCCGCAGGAGAAGCGCGAGCTGTTGATCCGCACGGGGCTCACCAAGATCCAGCTCTCCAACTGGTTCATCAACGTGCGCCGCAGAAAGATCTTTTGCGACTACTACGAGTTGGCCAACAGGCACGGGGAGCGTGGCCCGGACGGCGCCCCGCTCCCGGACAGTCATGGCACAGGCGAGACGAGGCGTGTCACGGAGGAGGCCGTGCGTGCGGCTACGAGGGGCAGCGAGGAGGACGAGCTGGCCAAGCGGTTTGCGCAGGCTCCGCTGATGAGGCGCAAGAAGCTGATCGACCGGCTGGAGGAGTTGAAGCGGGCAACGAGCTACGATTCGTAGCGCGGCAGCGCTGCTGCGCTGCCGCGCTGTGATGAGTGAATACTCAGTACGGTGTTATGATTTAAAATGTTTTTGTAGTATTAGCTAGCCGGATCTTGTGGCGGCAGCTGGCAGGCTGTGTGGTAATGTAACGTTGGTCTGAATGGGTCGTTTGCGGTCGACTTGTCGTTTTATACGGTCCAATTTGTGGGGTTTCTCCCTTGTCGGAACCTTTCCGGACAGAAAAGCGCCCAGGTGCGGAATGCTTTAACAAGAATTTCTCCACTAGCGAGCCCATGGAGCGGATTGCGCTCCGCCAAATGACCCCCAACTACATCCAAGGCCTATATTAATGGTCCATCCCCCAGTCCTCTCCTCGTCCTCCCCCCAGTTGATGGTTCCACTATACCATTTCAAACAAAAATGTCTAAAGGAAAGATTTTGCTAGTTCTTTACCAAGGCGGCGAGC